>JAOXYD010027684.1:0-27927 GCA_028565735.1 Pinacopodium congolense | reverse complement strand
AATGCGATGAAATTGATGATGAATCAAATCACTATCAAACAAACTAAACTCAAGTGCATAAACAGAGAAATCCCTCCTCCATAATTAAACTAAACATTGTCCTTAATGTTCAAAATAAGCAGATGAAAAGCATAATTTAGGAGAGTAGGGAAAGAAATACACTCGTTTGATATATACTTGAAAATCTGGTGGTGCAGTGGCAGGAACTGAAATCATAAGAAAACAACACAGATGATAGGTTAAAATGTAGCTCAAAGCTCCAACACATTTATTAAAATGAAATCACTTTGAAAAAGAATTCAAACTTGAACCTAACACACAAAATAAAATAAAAGCACACTCAATTAACTACCTAACAAGGATAATTCCTAGTTAAATGAGTATTAAATAGGGAAAGAATCTCATAAAACTCCTCAACTGAACTAGGCACATATAGCTTCACTCACTGTCTATTGACTTTAAAAGATGAGTGACTATTGCTAACTTTAATTGTATCAAAAGGATAAATCTTAGTCACATTATAAGGGCCTGTCCATCTTGACCTTAACTTTCCTAGAAACAACTTCAATCATGAATTATACACTAAGACCTTATCACCAACTTTGAAGTCTTTGTGAATGATATGCTTATCATGCCATCTTTTGATTCTTTCCTTATATAACTTAGAGTTATCATAAGGTTCAAGTCAAAAATCATCCAACTCATTCAATTGTAAAAGCCTTTCTTCTCCAGTCTTCCTTAAATCAAAATTCAGAAAATTTTTCGCCCAATACGCATGATGTACAAGCAGATAACAAGCCTTACCACATACCAACTTGTAAGGAAACATTCCAGTAGGTGTCTTAAATGCAGTTCGATATGCCTACAATGCATCATCAAATTTCATTAACCAATCTTTACTTGGAGAGCTCTCGACCTTTTCTAAAATTCTCTTAATTTCTCTATTAGATATTTCCACTTGACCGCTAGTCTGAGGATGGTAAGTTGTAGCAACTTTATGGGTAACACCATACTTGGATAAAAGGGATTCGAATTGTTTATTACAAAAAAGCATTCCCCCATCACTTATAACGGCTCTAGGTGTCCCAAATCGAGTGAAAATATTCTTTTTAAGAAACCTATCTACACCTTTTGCATCGTTGGTTGGAAGAGTAACTACTTCAACCCATTTACTTACATAATCAATAGCCACTAAGATTTAATGGTTAGAGTATGATAAAGGGAATGGACCCATGAAATCAGTACCCCAAACATCAAAGATTTCAAAAACTAAAATGTTGGTCAGTGGCATCTCGTGTCTTTTAGAAATATTGCCGACCCTTTGATAATTATCACAAGATTTCACATAATGAAATGCATCCTTAAACAGAGTAGGCCAATAGATACCACACTCAAACACCTTGTGTTCAGTTCTATTGGGGTCAAAGTGTCCTCCAGTCTCCTTTGAATGACAATGATTTAAAATTGAAGACACTTCTTCAACAAGAATACATCTATAAATTATTCTATCAGTACAGATCTTGTAAAGAAAAGGGTCATACTAAAGATATCACTTAACTTCAGAAAAGAACTTCTTCTTCTGTTGGTATGAAAAGTCAGGAGGGATCACATTACCAGCCAAGTAATTCACTGTATCCGCATACCAAGGTAAAGTAAGCATGGCTAATAAGTGTTCTTCAGGAAACACCTCCTTTGTATCTTGGTTTTCTCCTTTCTCTATTCCTTCCTCATTCAGAAAAGATAAGTGATCAACCATAAAATTTTCCTTAGCTTTCTTATCTCGAAGTTTGATATCAAAATTCTGTAATAGGAGAAACCATCAAATCAATCATGGCTTAGCATTAGGCTTATTCATTAGGTACTTTGATGCTGAATAGTCCATGTAGATTATCACCTTTGAAAGAACCAAATAGGACCAAAACTTGTCAATTGCAAACACCACAGCTAACATCTCCTTCTTAGTAGTAGTATAATTATTTTAAGCATCGTTTAACGTGTGGCTTGCATAATAGATTGGATGAAAAAGCTTTCCAAGTCTTTGCCCAAGTGCTACACTAACTACAAAGTCACTCGTATCACACATTAATTCAAAAGGAAGAGACCAATCAGGTGATACCAAAATAGGAGCACTCGTAAACTTTTCCTTTAGCAATTGAAAAGAACGCATACATTTGTCATCAAAGTTAAAGATTGCATCCTTGGTCAAAAGTTTAGTAAGGGGCTTTGATATCTTAGAAAATTCCTTAATAAAACTTCTGTAAAATCCAACATGTCCAAAAAAACTTCTAATTTCTCTAACTGAATTTGGGGGTGGAAGTTGAGCAATAACTTCTACTTTTCCTGAATCTACTTCAATGCTATTACTTGAAATCTTATGACCCAACACTATACACTCTTGCATTATGAAATGGCATTTTTCCCAATTAAAACCAAGTTCGTTTCCTCACATCTCTTCAATACCTTCTCTATATTCTCCAAACATGCATCAAAGGATGTACCAAATACAAAAAAAAAAAATATCTATGAATACTTCAATACATGACCTAATCATGTCCATAAAAATTGTTATCATACAGCGTTGAAAAGTTGCAGGAGCATTACATAAACTAAAAGACATACGTCGATAAGCCAAGGTGTCATAAGGACATGCAAATGTTGTCTTTTTCTGGTCCTCAGGGGCAACAAGAATTTGCAAGTAACCACTGTATCCATCAAAAGCATAATGAAAACTATGCCCAACTAATCTCTCTATGACTTGATCAATGAGGGATAAAGGAAAGTGATCCTTTCTTGTGCCGTCATTCAACTTACAATAGTCAATGCACATACACCAACTAGTTACCTTCCTTGTAGCAACTAATTCTTCTTGTTCATTCTTCATGACAGTAGTCACTCCTCTCTTTAGTACTACTTAAACTGGACTAACCCATGTAGGGTCAGAAATAGGATAAGCAATACGAACATCAAGGAGCTTAACTACTTCATTCTTTACCACTTCTTTCATGTTTGGATTTAATCTACGCTGATTTTGGACTACAAGTTTACTTCCTTCTTCAATGAATATTCAATGAGTACAAATAAAAAGACTTAATCCTTTAATATTTGCTAAGGTTAATCCTATAGCCTTTTGATGCTCTCTAAGGACTCTCAACAATCTTTCTTTCATTGTATCACTTAATTATGACGAGATAATTACAGGGAATTGATATTGAGGTCTTAAAAATGCACACTTCAAATTTGATGGCAGAGGATTTAATTTGAGAGTTAGAGGTTTTTCACTTGATGGCTTAGGAAGGGTTTGAATTGGCCTATCCAAAGGCTTAAACCTTCTAGATTGTATCCAGTTAGAAGAATCCTTCTCAACTTCTAATTCATTTAATGCTTCTTTCACTTCCTCTACTTCTTCTTCTTCCATATTTGAATGGAGCAAAGCCTTTTGCAATGAATCTGAACAAAGATATTCAAATGGATTAATTGGATTATAATGAACTCCTATGAAGTTACATGAATCTAGGGTGGAGGGATGCTTTATCACTTGAAAAAAATTAAACTCAATCTCTTCATATTGAAGCCTAAGAATGAGCTTTCCACCATGTACATCAATCAATGCCCTAGTAATAGCTATGAATGGTCGTCCTAAAATGATAGGCACTATATTATCCTCTTCCATATACAAGGCACGAAAATCAATAGGCAATATGAACTTATTAACCTAAATAGAACATCTTCAATAATCCCTCTTGGATAGGTTACTAGTTTATCAGCCAATTGCAATGAGACTGTAGTGGGTTTAGGTTCATCTAATCCTAACTTTTTGAAAATTAATAAGGGCATCAAATTAATGCTTGCTCCTAAATTTATCAAAGCCCTATTTATTTGAGTCTCCAAGTTCTTAATTGATGCTTCATGATTTTGCATTCTAGACTCATTAGATTGGATATACTTAAGAACTATTTCTTTAAAATTTTGTGCTTCTCTTTGAGGTTGGTTGGCTCTAAAGCCAGGTGGAGGTGGTCTTTGAGGATTAGCTTGAGGTTGTTGAGGTGGTTGCAGGTATTTCCTCTTTCCTTACTGAAACTACCAACAAATTGGGCTTATTCGGGTTCTTGAGTCAAAGGATTTCCTTCTTTACACTCTAATGATGAATGGGAGGTACTACCACAACTTTGATTTTCTAAATTATGAGAACTACTAGCACCAATCATCAAACTATCAATCTTCTTCTTTAGTACTTGTAATTGAGCTACAAGAGCCACTGTATCGTTGATTGCATGAATACTATATGGTTTCCTTGGATGACATTTGAAATTTGGAGCCATATCCTCGATCAGATTATAGGCTTTAGTCGTAGTCTTGCACATTAGGTTGCCTCTAGCTATAGCATCTATGGTTCTACGAGTTGAAGGTGTCAATCTAGTGTAAAAATTGTCAATTTGCTGCCACAAATTGAATCTATGACTTGGACACTTTGCAAGCATCTTTCTAAATTGTTCGTATGCCTCGCATAAACTCTCAATCTAGTATTGCATGAATGAGTTAATTTTAGTTTTCATTTTGCCTATCTTAGCAGGTAGGAAAAAATTAGCTAGGAACAATTTCATTAACTTATCCCATGTAGTTGTGGAACCAGGTTGAAGTGTTGACAGCTAGGCTTTCGCCTTGTCTCTAACAGACAAAGGGAATAGTCTGAGCCTAATTGCTTCATCAGAGACCCCATTGCTCTTGAAAACATCACAAATATCAAGAAAAATTTAAAGGTATTCATTAGGATCTTCTATAGCTAAACATCCAAATTGTACGGACCTAACCATTAAAATGATGCTATGCAGGATTTCAAAGTTATTTTCATCGACTCTGGGCTGCACAACATTAGCCACAAGTCTACCTTGGTTCCCTAAAGCTAAGTCCATCAAGGTTGGTTCCCTATTTTCTACTTAAGGTCTTGCAATTACATGTTCCTTAGGTTCCATTTCTACCGTATCGAATTCAGTGTCACTCAAGGTTCCTACATCTAAAAGATGGTTACGCGAGCTTCCTTCTTTTTCTTTCTCAACGGGCGCTTGAGTTCTAAATCGAAGTCTACTCGATCAGGATTGCGTCCCCGAGTATGCATACAAGGTTGAATAAAATACTAAATAAAATAAAATATACAAACTAAGCAAATAAACTAAGAAAAAAGAAATAAAGTACACAAAGCAAAATAAATAGAAAATAATTACAGAAAAATTCAGGATTATAAAATAGAATTTTACAAGTTTTAAAGTAATCGACACTATTTTTCCTAATATTAAGGTTCAAATCCCCGACAACGACTCCAAAAATTTGTTGTGTTGGTTAGGTGACTTTAAAACTTTAAATGATTTTGAAACGATTTTACTTTAAAAACCAACTAAATAAGGCAAGCGCACCTATTGCAAAAGTAATGATGGAGTGAATTTTAGACTCCGAATGTTGATCCCCTGGGGAAAGTGTTGCTTAATTACTAGGTTGATCATATTACAATTTTTTAGGAAAAACTTTGACAATTTGATTAAAAATCTGAAAATTGCTTAAACTAAACTACCTTTGCTTAAACACTTCAAAATTGATTTTTAATTGCTTCTTAAAAATTCTGAAAATTACTTAATGTGTTAATTAGCTAAGGATTAGATGATTGATGATTTAGTTAAGCTTTAAAACACATTTAAGGTCTGATTAAAGTCCTTTACAAAATCAAAACAAAGTTATGATTAAGACTTTGTTTTTTCTCCATTTAATCTTGTCTAAAGTTTGGTTATGCTTTAAAATCAAGTAAATGGGCTTAAATTCCAAGAAGGTGAGTTCTGGAGACTTAATCTTAAAGCTCTAACTTTCACCAAAAAAATCCAATTTTGGTCATGGAAGGATTAATTCATGTTGCTTATTGATTTTTATAACAATTTAAGATGATTTCTCGTGCTTAAACTATCTTAAACGCTAATCTTAAGTGGCCAGCTTAAAATTGGTTTATTCAGACCTTCAAGTCTCAGATATGAGTCTTAACAACAAGCTCTAATATTCAAAAACTTAGAAATAATACACAAATTCTAAAATTGTTGACTGATCCTTCAATGGTTGGTTGCACCGATGCACAACAGTGGGCTACAGGGTGTCGTTGATGGTCAAATTCTATCTCCTTTAACGGTGGGTTGTTCATCCTTCAACCGTGGTCCAGTAGGATGCCATTTATGGAAAAGAATGAGAAAATTTCTTATAAATTTAGCTACAATCTCCAACTTTAAACTCCATCCTATAAATTAAACATAATAATACATAAATTGAAAATTTAAGCACTAAATTAGGGATAAATTAACATGAAATAACTTTTAAAACTACTATATGTTTAACCCTTAACATCTATCCTTAGTTTGATGTGTTTAATTTAAATTTAGGTGTGTTTTTAGGCTTAATTTTAGAGAAAATTGATTGATAATTCAATTCATATTGTTAGGACTTGAATTTAGGAGGTTTTGGTTGGAAATTTGGAAGGAAAATGATCAAATTAGGCTTTAGGCAAATCGTCAATGGCACGCTAATAGAGTCACGATGATGGGTGAGAGGGTGTCGTTCTTTACAACGTTTACAGGCCATTATCGACACCCTCTTTATCTATCAACGACATCGTTAAAGGAAGAATACGACATTGTTAATAGATGCAGAAAGTATAAAAACCCAGTAGTTTCAGCTTTTCTCTCCAACTCTTTTTCTCCTTAAACCTTCAAATTCCCATATCTTCCTCATTTCTCCACCAAATTGAGAGTTCTTAGTGTCTATTTGTCATATTTCAAGTCCTCTATAACATTCTGTCTTCAAATCACTATGAAAATCAATAGATTTTTAGAATCTTCTCTAACATATCCATATCTTTTTCTCCATTTAAGACATTCTTTTTCAATTTTCTCTTGATTTTGACATCCATTTAACTGAAATTTGGTATCATTGTGTTCACAATTTCATAAGTTTTTTATTAATACCAATTATACAGCCTATCGTTTATATCAAATTTTTTGGAATTTTCAAACAAAATTAGAAATTTTTAAAACATTTTTCGGAATAATTTTTTGACTTTCTTTTAATTTTCAAACCTATTTCGGTGTATTTGTTAAATAGTTTTGGCTCAATGGTACCACCAAAGAAATGATTAGCCTATGATCCTTCCCGATTTACGAGTGTGGATAATTTTAATTGGTACCAGTCGCATTGAAACAATGATTTTTTTTAGGAATGACCAATCCATCCACATATTGAAGCTCAATTCGACTTCTTGGAAGCATTTAAAACCATCAGATGGGAGACGGTAGTGACATTTTCAGGTCATTTCTATCCCAACCTAGTTCGCTAGTTTTATGCAAACATCGAGGATAAGGTGGAATCAGAGAGACTCGATCATCGATGCGAGGTATTCCTATTTTGTTAACTTATGCGACTATTTCGACTTTGTTAGGAGTACCTAATGAGGGTGATGTCTACAAAAGGACTAAGGACCTGTTACATGGTGATTCGATTTATACAGATCCATCTTTTTTTGTACCTGCTATAAGGGAAGCTTTGGCATTGACAAGGAATAGAAAATGTTACACCACTGCTAACCTAGGTATCTAGAAGCGTAGTATTGTTTCCCTACTTAGTTCGAATGTTTCCCCTCGAGCTAGTGGCTTGAATGAGATGAGGATTGATGATATTTACTTGCTGTATAAGATCTTATTTGGATTAGGTTCTATTCCCAGGATACCATGATTGCGTACATGATTAACATGGAGGGTCGCCTTAGTTATGAGGTTTATGAGTTTCATACCGCCGTGTTTTTCGAGGTTTTTGCTTTTCGGGGTGTAATTGACTCACTGTTGGATAGCATTCAACATTAGGTGGATGATTTGACTACGCGAGTATGTAGTATTAAGAATTATCAGCGATCACAGGATGTCGATGATCCTTCTTTTTAGTTCATTGTTTTGTAGTATACGTTTCCCTTTCATAGTATAGGTTTATATTGTCAGACATGTTGACTAATTTTTTATATATGTTGCTCCTTGATGTATTTGACTTCCTTATTTATACGAGTGGAGCACTTTTTGACTATTTTTTCTGTGATTTCTTTCTCTTGATTTCAGTTCCTACACGTCCGTTCCATTACACCATCTGATCTTCAGGTCTATATCAAAAGGGTGTATTTATTTCCCTACTCTCCTACATTATGCTTTTCATTTCTATTTTAAATATTAAGGAAAATTTTTGATTTACATATGGGGGAGGGATTTCATCATATGGATATTTTTAAGAACTTAAGTTTTGTTTGTTTGATAGTAATTTGATTTATCATTGATTTCATCATAGTTTATAAATTGTGGAAATTTTTTTATTTTGATCCTTTTTATTGTTCATACATTCATTTAAATTCAATTATTTTAGCAATTTGAAATGTTATATTATTAATGATTAAATGCCTTTAACGCATTTCATAATTTGAATGAGGTTAATGCCTTATAAGAAGTTACAAAATTACTCAGAAAGTTGCATTTTATCTATCAGTCATGTCCCTCACTTATTGATGATTAAAATAATTTTGACTATTAGTAAAAAAGATAGAATTCAGTCAAGTCCCTCACTTTCTAAGTTTAATAGCATAAAATTATTAATCAATATGGAATGACTAACTTAGACCATGATCACACAAGCTCAAAAAGTGTAACCTAAAGAATTGCAACCTTCGATTAATTGGTTAAGTTTACCTATAAAACCAACTAATCTTTCGCTACTTATGAAAATCACTAATGAATAGTACATATCAAAAGCATCAATCCTAATGTTCAAATTAACAATTACAAAAAGGGTGAGTAAGCCTAAAAATAACCCCTAATTTTTAACAATAAACCAAAGTTCCAATTAAACCTAAGTTTATAAACACCAATTCAATGAAAGTCTAATTCCATTAACGTGATTAATCACCTATCATCCCTTTAATACCTTCAAACCCTTAAACAATTAACCACACATGCTTAACTTAATTTGTTTTGTAGGTTTTAAAAGGGTATCCCTAAGAGCTTAAAGGAAAAAGAAATCACTAGCATTGCTGAACCAAGAAAGTGAAATTTTCAAGAAATTGATGATAAATATGAAAGGAAGGTATGCCTTAAACTTAAATATTGCATAGCTCTTTATCTTAAATTCCCCTTGATATTTTCAATGTTTTATTAAATAAGTGTATTTTTAAAATAAATTTTATTTAAGTATATTTACTTTTTTTATTTGTACTGTGTCCTCAACGTATAGGATCGATCGACCGAATGACGCATATCAGTCAACTTAAGGTTGGTCGACCAATAGGACCAACTCAGCCGACTAATAGCCTATCAAGTCACTTTTTCAATTTCTTTGTTTAAGGTTGTCATTTATTACTACTTCTTACGTTCACTTTCTCTAAAATCTCATCTTTTTTACTTCTTTTCAATCTTGAATAATGTTTTGGAACTTAGGTTATCTTAGGAATACTATTCATAATTGACGATTAATGCCTTTGAAGTGAATATTTTCAAGTCTTGACATGTTTTATAATAGAAATCATGATTAAGAATGCATGAACATGATTCTTTCAAGCTTCTTTTTTTTTATTGAGTATTTTTCTCTAATTGGTTGAAGAGCCTTTTGAATGATTATCCCTACGTTGATATATTTTGCACGTTTAAGTTAAGTGAAACTTATAAATTTCTTATTATGATTTTAAGTGACCCTTAGATGCTTAGATGTTTTATAGAACACATGTTTTTTTAATATAAAACCTTTTGAGCACATTTTTAATAATCTTCTTGACTCTTTAATCCCTCCATAAATGATAGAGGATTCCCTTATTTTATAAAATTGTTTAGTAAAATTTTTTAATGGATTACTTCCATGCATTAGGTTATAAAATATTTTTCAAAAGTCATAATTCATTAATTTATGATAAAGGTTTGAAAGTTTCATCATGCATTAAAATATTTGAAATAAGACGTCGTGTACTTTGAAAATGTTTCAATCTCTTAAAGTATAATTTTTCAAAATTCATGACATGTCAAACTTTAAGAAAACTTTTAATGATGTTTGATCATGTGGTTTGATAAACCTTGCTTGTTATTTCCTAAAGTGTGTTGGAATTGGAACTTGCTAAAATGCATGAGCCCTTACAAGAAAGGATGGCATTTGAGTTTTTGAAATGTTGATTGAAATATTATGAAATTTTGTTGCTTATGCCATCAATATTGAAATGTTGTGATATTAGAAAATTATGCATACAATTGATTTTTAAACCTCTTAGAATTGATTTTTGATTCATGATAGTATAAAAGTTTTTTTTTTTTTTGCAAAATTGAAATTGCATGAACTTATGGGGAGTCTTAGATAGTGAAATTCTAAAGTTTGAAATTATTGCATGATTTTTATTACCTTAGGGGGAGTGAGTCGCACTTTAGAGCTCTAATGATTTTGTGATATAAAATGAAACAATTTCTGTGACAATTATGAAGCAATATAGTTGGTATCTTGTAATTGTTGTATCTTGTGTTTTCTATTATGACATTTGATAAAATTTGTTTTTTTGGGGAAATATCCCATTATGCAATGATAAGTGATATTTGTGTTATATGTTTGAGTAGCATTAACAATTGGTTTTATGATGCCTGTCTTGTTAAAATCAATTGGTATCAATTATATTTACATTGTCTTTATTGTAATTGGTATCAACAACTTGGTTTTCCAGCAATTGGTAATTGATGATGTTATTAACAAGTGGTATCTTGTTTTGAAGATTTATTTCTATTGAGAGTGAATACGATATTTGGTATCAACCTTTACTTTCTAACTTTTGGTATTATATTTTTTTATCAAATGGTGGAAACGTGTCTCTTTTTTCAATATGTTTGTAATTAAGTGTGGGATCTTTGAGTACTTAGTCATCTTCTAACAACTGTTGGTATAAATTATGAGATTTAGTTGATTTGGTCCCTCTTTTGAATATTTATGACATGTATCTTATGTGTCTCATAATATGTTTTAATAAGGGCGAGTGATGTTAAAGGAAAATTTTTGAAACATCTTTTGAAATTTACGTTATGTTATGTTTTTTTAAATTTGATTTAAGATATATGCTTAGAACAAGATGTGTGTATCCCATTTGTATGTTTAGTGGTTCTTGGTATCAAAATATTATGATTTTTGTATGCAACTTATTTTGTATTTGTATTTAGACTTTACATTGTAATTGGTTGTGTACTTTTTTTATGATTACAAAAAGGGAATGGTAAAAGTGATATTAGAAAGGGAAAGAAACTTTGTGCTTGTTTGTATGCATGTGTGGATTGGCTTAGGTGAATAATTTATTTATTATATGCTTCTAATATCACATGGTTTTGTTATCATAAAAAATGGAGAGATTGTTGAACTAAGGATTTAGTTCCATTTTTTTTTAAAATGATGATAAAGTATTTTTACTAATGTACTTGTATAGTTTGAGGTGTATAACGATATGTTTGATGAAAATAAGCCATAAAGTATTTAGTGAAGACTTGAAATGTCTGAACATGGAGCTTTAGAGTTTAAGTCTATGAAGTATATGGAAATATATGAAGACCAAGTTGATAATAAGAGAAGCATTAAAGTTAACCTTGCGGATTAAAGAAAGAAGATCAAGTTCAAGAGTAAAATTTAATAAGTTGTTATGATTGAGGTTATGTAAGTCTTCTTTTAGTCTTACTACGTGTTGAGAGGGCTCACTTTATGCATATGCATTCATATGTAGTACTGGAATATAGGATGCATAATCAAAAGGTGTTATTTGTGTTTAATGAGTGTAAAAATCCTCTTGATAGATGAATGAACTTATGTATGGTATTAAATGCATCGATTAAAGGAATCTGAATGAATAAATTGATTATACATAAGATGATTAGATTACAGTGTTAAGGATATTTAGTAAGATGATTGAATTTAGTTGTGTTGAATTATGAAATTTGTGTTATGATATATTTGGTTTATGTTGAATTGGGTTAAGATTAAGTTTAAATGGATTTGGGGTTGATTATGCTGGAGGAGCCCGACCTTTATACGGTCAATTGACTGAATGAAGAATATCGGTCAACCAAATGTCTAGAAGATAAAGGCCGATTGACTAATCCTAGGCATTCGATCGACTGAATACAACAAATTTGAAGTGGCACATTGGTAAATGACTAGTTTTACAACGATTATATCAATTTAATGTTTTTGAACATTGGGAAACGACAATGAAATGGCTATTTTGATATTTTTGGGTATAAATATGTGTTTTTTGTGTGGAAAGAGATAATGAAACATCTATACATTGAGATTGAGCATTATTGAGGTTGTTTATATATGTTTTTATGAGTTGTGAGGGTTCTTGTGAGTTTTGGTGTTGCATTTCATTCACAAATGTTATATAAGACCTTATACATCTCGGTGGGCCAACAGTGTCAACTTGTGTAAGTTGTGTTTGAGAGAAGGGTGAGAATTGTGAGTGGATCATTGTAAGGTTTATTGTTAAGCCTTAAAAAATAAGAGAGTTTGTAATGTTATTCTTTATCCTAAGAAAATGGAGAGTGAAAGGTTATCCTTAATCTCTGAAAAAGGATTGTATTGCTAATGTGGTTTTTTTAATTGCAATAGTGCAATAATCTCAACATTGATGTTGGGGGCTAGATGTAAGGGCAAGTTAACCACTTCAAACTAGAATAAATAGTTTGTCTCTCTTCCTTATTCTTTTACCTTTCCATACTTATTTATATTGTCTAATTTATTGTTGTTTAATTCAATAAATTAGAATTATTTTTTAACTTCTGCATTTTAGTGAATTAGTAAAAGATTAGTTTGTATAATTAAGACAAATTGTTTAATACCTAACTCACCTCCCTCTTAATTGAATACTAACTTTTCTTTTATTTTTTGTGATTTGTATGTGTTTAATAACCGTTATTAAGTAATAATAACTTTCTTATAAAATTCTATATAGATTTTAATGTGATCTTGGAATAGGGCATTTAGTTAATTAAATTTGGTTGTTTAAGAAATTTGAAAAAAAATTTAATATGTTTAAATCTGAAAAAAAAAGGGGGAAATTTATAGTTATGCAATATGTGTATGGAAGGTAAGATAGAGACAAAATGCAGTTATTAGGACAAAACAGAGCCTAAAACACATTTGTCTATATTAATTTTTTAAGTTTATGAATTTTGTTAAGGCAAGACGGAGTGTAAAATACCCTTGCTAAAGTGCCATAAGACGAGTTTGTGTAAAATTGAATGGAAGCTTAATGAAGTGTATAAAAGGTTGTTATAATTAATTATATGATTGTGTGTGTTGAATCATATTATGAACGTTATTGATTTATGATAATTTGGCTATGGTTGATTATATTGATTTAAATTTTAGTACCTAATTGACTTTTGACTACTTATGGAATTATTTTAAGGGATTATCTAAGTGATTGCTTGAGGATAAGTAAAAGCCTGAGTGTGGGATTATTTGATAGTTCTTAATATAAATATATATATAGTTTGATCTTTATCTTTTAAGGCTTAGATTTGAGGCTCTTAATGATATTCTGAGCTTAAATATTTAATTACTAAATTTGATATTGTTTACATGAGATTATATTATGGATGTTTTTATAGGCTTTATTGTTGATTATGATCAAGGGAAAGAGTGGACAATTCATTAGACTAAAGGGAAAAAGAAAGAACCAAATTTTCATAGGAATAGTACTTTCATGGCCCAAATCATGACTATGACCTAGGTTGTGACTATAGCCAAGATTGTCCAAGGCATCCAATGCTTTTCACAATTATAGTCAAGATCGTAATTCAAGTCATGAAATTGGAGTTCTATGTATATTTGAGTGGTTTAAAATGTTTTTTTAGGGCTGTTGACCCTAAAAGGGGACCAACCATCATCCTAAAATGGAAAAAAAATCGAAACCCATTTTTATACAAGATTAAAGCCATTCAAGAGGATAAAATCAAGATTAAAGTGCAGAGTGTATCCTAGGCCTAGCAATGTTAGGTTGAGGTCCACTCCTAGTTCACAAAATCAATTCCAACATGGTTGGCTCCCTATAAGTTAGACTATTAAGTTCTTATGATGTTACATTTTTTATTGCACTTGATCCTTAAAAATATGTATTCAAGACAGGCACTAGTTCTAAATCAAGGCAAGAGCAAAAAAGGAAAGTAGACTAAATAAAGCAAACTCAAATGAAAAAGCAAGCAAACAAATAAGAAAGAAAATAAACTCAATTTAAATACTATAAATAATTTTTATAACTCTAGAATAATTGACACTAATATATTCCTAATATCACATCCACTTGCAAATGCAATCCCCAGTAATGAAATAAAAAAATTATTCTGAGTTTTTTTAGTCTAAATTTATCCCAATTAATTATCAAGTTAAGCAATTAGCACACTTTTTAACATATTCAAAACCAACAATAATGGCAAGTATACTGGTCAATAATTAATAAAGTGGAGCATTTTTATGAATTTATAATGTCGAACCCATAAGAAATAATTGTGGTGTAATTACTAGATCACTCGGATCATAATTATCTAGACAGACTTAAGATTGCTAAATTAATTAAGCTAAGGTAATTAAATTAACCTAAAAACATCCAAACATTGCACAAGGTTCTAAATTGATTTAGGAACCACCAAAGTAACTAATTAGCTAAGTATTAGGCTCTAAATATTTTAATTTAGTTATAAAATGGATTGGAATTTCTAATCTAGGGCCTTCACTAACTCAAGACAATGTTATAGTTAGGTCAATGCCTTGTCTCTAATTAACCTAAATTGAAGTTGGTAATTTATCAATATTAGGAATTAGGTTTTATGTTCAAGAAGTTCTATTCATAAAATCCTAAAACTAGTACCCTCATGATTAATCAAAGTTTAGTAATTCATTGATTACAATCATGTTGTTTACTAATTTTCCAATGATTAAGGTAGATTTCTCGAATCCTTAATCATCATCCATCTAATCTTAAGTGGCCAATTCAAGATAAGCATTAAGAAGTCAAAATAAACAAAGATTAGCATCCAACATGTTATAAAAACTCAATCAATCCATTTAACAACTTATCTTTAGCAAGTAATCTGATTAAAACATCATATATAACTAATAGAAACTAGATTCAAGAATAAACATCATGTTCTTAATTCACAAAGGTGTAAAATACAAGTGATTAAATATTTATAAAGCACTAAATAAAGATCTAAACTGATAAATAGCTTCCAATCAAAAATATAAGCTCCTTGACATCCTTAAAACAACCTGAAAATACTAAATACAAAATCTGGAAAAGAAGAATAGAAGAAAAACCTAACCTAAAGAAAGAAAAAGAAACCCTAAGTTAAATTTTATTTCTCTGCCTAAAATTATGTTAATATTCTGAGAATTTGGTCTTTGAAGCTTCATATATATGTCAACTGTAAGTTGGAAGTAAGTGGAGCAAGTTGCATCCAATTAGAAGGTGAAGCCAGCTGGAAAAAGCTTGAAAGGTACCTAAATGACAATTGACAAGAAATTAACCGATGTCGTTTTCACATGAAAATGCAATAAAATCATAGCCTAACAGGAGGACAATCCCCCCAATGTGAGTATTTCACATCCTATTGTCACTAACCAACTATCTATTTCATTTCCTAGTAGCTTAGCCAAGAACAAGCAGCAAGAGAAAGAAAAGGAGGTATTAGAGGTGTTCTGTAAGTTGGAGATGAATATACCTCTTCTAGAAGCCATCAGGCAAGTTGTACAATATGTCAAGTTTTTGAAGGAGATGTGTACCAATTAGCAAAAATTGAAGGGTGAAGAAAAGGTCATTGTGGGTTAGAATGTATTAGTAGTCCTATAGAGGAAGCGACCCACTAAATGTAAGGATCGAGGTCTTTTTATCATTCCTTTCAAGATTAGTAACATGAGGTATGAGTGATGCATGTTAGAATTAGGAGCTTCGATTAATATTATGCCACTTTCTATATTTAAAGCTCTCAATCTTAATTCTTTAAAGGATACCCATGTTATTATTCATTTAGCTGATTAGTCTACCTGTGTTAATATTCACTTAGTTGATCGGTTTAATACTTATCCTGAAGGGGTTAGTGAGGATGTCGTGGTTCAGGTAAATAAGCTTATTTTTCCTATAGATTTTTATATGTTAGACATGTAGGATGAGGAGTCTTCCAGTCCATTAATGATTCTGTTAGGACGACCATTTTGAAAGATGTCTCATACTAAGATTGATGTCTATAGTGAGATGTTGACCATGAAGTTTGATGGAAAGGTCATTAGATTTAACATCTTCAACGCTATGTGTTATCTATTGTATTGTGAGTCAGTACCTAAGTTAGATATTCTTGACTCTTTTGTAGAACATTTGTCTTTTCTTTCTTCTAGTGATCCTTTGGAGGTGGCCTTGACAACTTCGATGGATAAAGATATATATGACTATTGGTAAGACAAGATTGAGCTCGGAGAGGAGATAATGGAAGTGATCATGGCCCTTGAGACATGTCCTTCGTATTTTGGTAGGTATGTAATTCAATATCTGGAATTTTTTATTTTTACTAATTATTACCTTCTATTGTGTAGGCACTAGAAATAGAGCTAAAACCATTACTAGACCACCTCAAGTATGCATATTTGGGAGTCAACAACACCCTTCTAGTGATCATAGTGGGTAACCTCATTTTAGTGCCTGAAAAGATGCTTATAAGAGTGTTGTAAGAGTAAGACAGTCATAGATATCAAAATTATTAGCCTTTCTTTTTGCATACACATGATCTTTCTAAAGGAAGGAGCTACATTAGTCTTACAAGTGAAAAAGTAACTTAACCCACTGATTATGGAGATGATAAAAAAGGAGTTCATGAAGTTACTTCAAGTGGGGGTCATATCCTTCATCTCAGATAGTAAGTGGGTTAGCTCTTTATAGGTCATCCCCAAAAAGTCTAATATCATGATAGTGGAGAATGAGAGCTGCAACATGGTACCTGCGCAAGTGAAGAATGGATGGAGAGTTTTCATAAACTATCACAAACATAATTCTATAAGTAGAAAGGACCATTATTAAATTTCCATTTATTTATCAAATATTGTTAGTCATTCTTACCATTGTTTACTTGATATTTATTTAGGTTTTGTTTAAATGGTCATCGCCTTAGAGGACTGGGAGAAAAAGACTTTCACTTGTCCATATGGGACCTTTGGTTGTCACTTAATGCCATTTAATTTGTGCAACAACCCCATCACATTTTAAATATGCATGTACGAATTTTTTTCCAATTATTTAGAGAAAATCATAAAAGTCTTTATGGATGATTACATTTTACAGAGAGGCTCCTTTGATAAGTGTTTAAATCAACTTGTCTTAGTGCCTAAGAGATCTCTAGAAACTCACTTTGTTATGTATTTTAAAAAGTGTCATTTCATAATATAACAAGTGACAATTTTGGGACATGTGATTTCTACGAGGGGTATTAAAGTTAGCAAAGCTAAGATCAATCTTGTGCATTCTTTACCTTACCTCACTTCTATGTAAGAAGTTTATTATTTCTTATTCATGTAGGGTTTATCACAAGTTTAAGACTTTTTGAAAGTTGTACAGTCATTGTGTAGGTTACTCTAAAAGGATGTGGAGTTTGTTTTTTATGAGGCACGTAAGAAGGCATTTGATCTCTTAAAAGAGAAGTTAATCACGGCACCTGTTATATAGCCTCCAAATTAGAACTTACCCTTCAATTTTATGTGCGATGCCTCTATCTATGCAATTGGATAGTGAATAGGGAGGGTTATGAATGTGGCCTATTATTCCTTAAAGATCCTGAACGAAACTCAAGAAAACTACACCACAAAAAAATAGCTTCTTACTGTAGTTTCTAATTTAGATAAGTTTATATCTTATTTACTAGGAACTAAAACCATTATTTACTGTGATCATGCAACTTTGAAGTATCCACTAGTAAAGAAGGAGGCAAAGTCAAGTTATTGTGTCTTTTCTCTTTTCTACTTAAGTTTTGAGTTGCTTTCATTTGAGTGTTTTATTTGCTTTATTTAATTTTATTAGTAGGAATTTAAGAAGGAAGTTGTGATCTTTGTTTTCAAGCATCATATAGCCTTTTTAATCCAGGGTAGTTTTCTTTTTTCATCCTTTTATATACTTATTTTATTATTTTAGGACGTTAGGGACAATGTCCATTTTGAAAATTTTCTACACTTGAATTGTTATAAGTCCAATTGTGATACTTTGAATGTGCTAGCTTAAAATGATTCTAATCTTTAGTTGATTATTAATTATGGTGCTTCAATGAAATTGATGCCTTTAACTTCATGGACTTTGCCCAACTCTTGAAATGATGCTAACTCTAAAAAATTTTTGTTTTTCTTGTTCTTTTGAATGACTTAAAAATCAATTTATCTTGTTCTTTTAGTTGTTTTTAGTTATTTGAACATCCTTAACTAGTTTATATGATAACTTATGTGAAATGGTTTATATGCTTGATATTATGTATATTGGGTTACCCTTTTACTAATTGTGTGCTTTACTTGTGATTACCTTTTTTATCATGATAAAGTTTAAATTTGGGAATCAGGATAAAGGCATTGATTGATTACTATTTTGCTCAATTAACTCATAATTTCTTATTGGAATTATTTAACTTAAGTACTTAAGTCATTACTTAAGGATAAGAAATAGATGTTAAGTTATAGTTTGAGGAAAAATAATAGCTCAAATTTTATTATATTTGATAAAATCTAAATTATACATCTTTTAGGCATGCTTTTAAGAGGACAATCTTAAGTATGAGGTGCAATTTCAATTGATTTACACGTATACCTAAACAATGTGTATAATATGTTGCTTATGTGTTTTTAATGATTGCTTATGTTTTATAAGATTTGCTGGATGTTTTAAGACACCTCTGAAGTTGGAAGAGATGCAATATTGATTTGAATGGTTAGAGCATTAAGTTATGAAGTCTATATCAGATATCAAGGCCACAGGACAAGTCGTGGAGAGTTCATCACAAGAATTGCAAGAGGAGCTGAAGATTGCTGAAACCAAGGCCTGGGACATGGTTTTTATGAACTCTAGGATGTTGTTTTTCATTGTTTCACCAATTTATCGTTGAATTTCTATATTTGTATTGGATGTATTTATGGAGTTAATGAGATTGTTTCTTGATTGTTATGCAAACGTAAACTTCAATTCCAATGGTACAGTTGCATATTTTTATATTAAGAACTAAAATATATGGTAGATCAATCCATAAAATAATGCATCTTTTATAAATACCTAGAGATATACTTATATGTAAACTTACATAAGATGTTCTTATTAGATGTAAGCTTAATTGAAACAATAGATTTCACATAGCAAATTAATATATTAAATTGAATTTTTAAGATAAAGAGAACTTTCGCTTAACTTATCATATTGAATAGAATTACATAACTCTAGACAAAGTGTAATTTAAGAAGCCTACAACCTATGAAAATTTGAAAAACATGTTGGATCCATGTTGAATGAAGAATACACATGCATCTTAGAGGAATTAATTACTTAGATCCTAGCTTTATTATTTTTTGTTAATTCATGTGAGACTATCTTAGGTGTGCTTTCATTTATTTTTTTTATTTTATTCAAATTGTCAATAATCCACCTCTTAAATATGCTAGATAATAGAGTTAGGAATTTATTGATAATGCAATCCTCATGGATTGACATTCCAAACTTACAGCAACTTTACTACTTAGCGATGTGTGCACTTACCTTATCACACATGTTGGTATTGTATAGTTAGGATTCTTGTTTTTTATTTTATTTAAAAATTAGGCAGGTTTATCACAAATCAATTTCTTAAGAACTCTTTCAAAACTATAAATTTATAAAATTAATAAGGAGCCATACTTTGGAAATAGATTTTAGAAAAGCTTATGATTCTCTTGTCTAAAACTTCATAACATCATATGCTTTGAAAATAAATTTTAAGAGCTATAAGATTTCTTAGGAAATTCATCTTATGGATTAAGACATGTATCTCCACTATTTCCTTTTTAACTTTAGTTAATTAAAAGCCTACTACATTGTTTAAAGCAGCAAAAGGAATTAAGTGGGGTGATTCACTCTCACCTTACCTTTTTGTGATAGGAATGTAGGTCTTAAACAAACTTGTAAAGCTTAACATAGCCAAACAACTTGACTTCAAGTTTTACCACAAATGCAATAAAATTGGTATTATTAATCTATCCTTTACAGATGATTTGTTTCTCCTTTATGGTTTCACTTTTAAATCGATCAACCTCCTCATTAACACTCTGGACTAATTGAAAACCATGTTTGGACTAGTATTCAACTTAAGCAAGAGTTCATTCCTCCTATCTAAGGTTTCTCCTACACATTTTGGAACTATTTCCACTTCTAAGAGTCTTTTCTTACAGGATCTGCCTTTTAGGTATCTAGGTGTACCTGTATAAAATAGGAAACTTACCTCTTTGTATTTTTATCCTATTATTGAATCTATCTATAAGAAGCTCAATAATTGGTCAAGTAGATTGATATCTTATGGATTTCATGTACAACTTATTATTTCTAAGCTCTCTAACCTTCATATATATTGGTGTTCCCATTTGACCCTCCATAAGGATATCATTAAAACCACTAATATATTGACAACAAATTTCCTTTATAGTGGTACTAATAATGTCAAGAAGCCTAAGATCAATTGGAATGAGGCTTGCCTTATAAAGAAATTTGGATGGCTTAGTATTCCTCTATAAAAATTGTCATCTAACGCTTTCTTACCAAGAGGTGATAGAGGCTACACAGTGACAAAGAAAGTCTATGGGTTAAATAGGAGCATATCTACTTCCTAAAGGGGTTTAATATATGAAGCATTCAAGCTAATCCGTCCACTTCCTAGATATTAAGGCAAATCCTTAACATTAGGGATGTGTTATAATTTAATTTCAAACACAAAATTGAATATAGGAATGACACTTACTTTTGATATGATAATTAACATGACTTTGGACCCCCTTACAAGATTAGTGCATGTCCTACATTAAAAGACATCATTCCTCCTCTCACTAAAATGTAGAAGTTCATTAGGGATAATAGTTGGTATTGGCATGCTCATATAAACAGAGGCTTCAATGATATATGGGTCAGGATGTCATGCTATTGGCCGAACTCTAACTCTCTAGATATCATCTATTGGCCATTAGATAGGAACTAAACCTTTCTTTTCATACCTCAAATTAAATTTCATTAATTTCACATAGTTTGGGCACTTAATATAACCCCCTCAATTGCCTTCATAATATGGTTGGCTCTTAGAAAGAGGATGGGAACAAAAGACACTTTGAAATTCTGTATTGTTAATAAAACTTTTGAGTTATGTAGGAGTTTTTAAAAGAGCTTAGACCATTCATTCTTTAATTATACTCATTCATCCCATTTATGGAAGATTATCATAACTCTGTGTGACTTAACTTGTAGCTATATAAACTAGAAACATGAGGCTTCATGGTGGTGAAGAAAATACAAAAGAAGTGATAGTCCATAGGTGCATTAATAGAATTCACGATACTATTCTTGTAAGGAATATAACTCCCATGATAAGCCATGAACTTTTGAAAAAATGGAAATTGTAATTACTTTTTGAATCAATAGTGGACAGACTCAGCAAAGCAATAATGGATATATTTCTATCTACAGCAAGGGCCATAGACACCTAATAGGGTTGGACATCTTTTTAATATTCTTAAGTTCGATATTGGTATACAATTTATATAAATGTTGAATAATGCTGACTTAGGTGCAACTCTTTAAGTCAGCTTATTTGGTCATCTTATGTAATTAATTTATTTACTTTAAAAGTTCAAAAAATACATAAATTTTTTTAAAACATATGAGGACCTTGGAGCTAATAGAAATCTAATTTTTCATTATATTTTCGTTAATTTATATTAATATGACATTTTTATTGTGTTTCAAGAATCCTAAATCTTCAAATTAAATCTCAATAAATCTCTAAATCAAATTTCTAAAATATAATTGAAGTGTAAAATAATCTTAATGATGTAAGCTTCTTCTCCTCTCTACCTCCTCAACACCCTAACTCTATGTTTTAATTTCTTCTCCCTATGCTTGTGTTTTGAATCTCCCACCCTCCTCTCTAGTTGCTTACTTGTCCTTTTCTCCTTTTTTGGGACTTATTTTCTTTTGTTCCTTTTCATCCTGCCTTTCCATAATGGTAATGGTATTTTGAATATGTTTTTCATCTACCTTTTTTGTTACATTTTTAAAAAAACTTTTAGATCTTGCTTGTAGCATGTTCATGATCCTTCTTCTTACTGCTTTACGACTTTTACTTCTTCTTACTCCTCTACCCCTTCCCTACCCTCAAGACTCCATCCTACTTCATTGTCTTTAAGGAATGACCCTAAGATACCTCTCAATCTTCCCTTCCTTACTCTCCTAAGCTTAAGGCATCTCTAAAGGAGACTCAGACAAAGGATGCTTTTAAGACTCTCAACAATTGGAGACAAGTAGTTGATGATGGCTCTTTTAACAATAAACTACATTATTGCCTCCAGAGAGAATCAGCTATTCAACCATTATAGCTCCTTTAGTAACAAATACTAAAGGAAGGCATTACAAGATGGGAGGCTACTCTGATTGGCTTCTTCTAGGGTAAAAAACCTCCTTACATTGTCATGAATTCCTAGGCTCTTAAGAACTAGAAGAATGTAGGCTTAAAAGAAGTGGTTACCAATGAAGAAAACATCTTTATGTTTAAATTTGGATTAAGAGTTAAAGCAAGAAAAATCTTAAAGGATGGTTAGTGGGATATCAGCTCACAATCAATCTTTCTACAAGCTTAGAAACCTCGTATGATTATTAATAACTGGAATTTAAAAAGGTATTAATTTGGATTAATGTTCATGGAATCCCTCTTAAATATTAGATCACTAATGGATTGAGTTATTTAGCTAGTTATGTTGGTATTCCTGTATGCTTGGATGAATCTACTATTACCACAAAAAGGATCAATTATGCAAGAATTTTTGTATTAGTTAACACTAAAAAAATTACCTAATACGATACCATTGATGAGGCTTAATGAAAAGGATGAATTGTATGAGGATATAATGGCTATCTCTTATGATTTGAAACCTAAATTAAAGCAAGAAAAGGAGACATGGAAACTAATTGGAAGATTTTTCAAACTGAGAATGCATGAGCAATTGATGCAATTGAAATCATCCACTCAAACTCTTCCCAATAACGGTGATCTAAATAATAGGGTGGTAAATACCTATTACTCAAAATAGAAGAAGAAGGAAGATGGGAAGGTGTTTGAGAGTAATTTGTAAATTTCTTCTCCTAAAGTGAAGATGGAACAGGTATGTAAAGTTGAAAATATACAAATTTCCACCTTAATGACTCAACTTGATGAGAAGAGGCTAGATGATGGGATACACCTTGAGAAGACTAACTAGAGCAATCATAAGGAGAAACAAAGAAGGGAAGAGAAGTGTCAAGTTGTAAACTTAAAAAATCCCCATCTCATAATTGGAGAGTGTTAAGGTTCATCTGGCATATCGTATGTAGTTGAGTGGAAATGCATTAAAGGAAAAAAAATAATTCAAGAGGGAGTGAAACGGTGAAGAAGCAGGAGGATCCTATGTTGGTAATGAAGCCAAAGAAAGGAATTCCTAGGAGAATGTCATTAAGAATTTGGACAGTGTGAGGGACCAAGATGCTCCAAATGAAAGTAGCCCAGTTATTAGGAAGGAACACATAAAAAGAGGTCAATAATTGGTTTCAAATGGTGGCTAGAAGGAAATATAGCAGGAAAAAAAATGGTACTGACCCCTTAATAATATGAAGACTACTTTGGCATCAAATGTGAGGGGGAATTAACTCCTTGACTAAACAACAAGGTTTTAGGAGTACATTTTAGACAATAAACCCTTTATATTAGGGCTTTTGGAGACTAGGCTCAATAAGGAAGCTTTTAGGAAGATGCATTTATTGAACAATAGCTAGGATTTCATCATTAATCATGATTGTCAGTTCAATGGTAGAATTATGGTGGCTTATAAAAAGGATCATGTTGAAGTTTTCACCTCTTTAATTAATGAACAAATGTTTGATTTGGAAATCCATATCAAATAGATAAATCTAAAGATCTATGTCACCATTGTGTAAGCATTCAACTTATCTTTTCCGAGAACACCTCTACGGAGGAAGTTAGAAAAAATTATTGGTTCAACCTCTTTACCTTGGATATTCCATTGGAACTTTAATACTACGATGCATCCTTTTGAAGTTAAATGAAACTGTTGCCTAAAAAACTTTAAAGAAGATATGAGATTATGCATGGCAAATTAGGGGGGGAGGAATTTTTTTTCCTACACAAATAATTAACAAGGAACTTGATAAAGCTCTTATAAATGAAAGATGGCTTCAAACTCTTCCTAAGATTAAGGATATTTTGGCAATTCCCTATTATTAGATCATACCCAAATTTTAATCTAGAATTTACATATTCAACTTCCTAAGCTGTTCCCTTTTAGATTAAATAACTAAATGATGGATTTATAAGGCTTTCAGGAGGTTATGTAAGGGGCCTTTAAAAGAGCGAAAGGAATACTAAAATATATATTTGTAAGAGGAAGATTAATAAAATGAAGTAGGAGATCAAAGCCTTAAAGTAGTCAAGGTTTCCTGATATTAATGAGGCTATATAGTATGTTGTGGGAAAACTCAATGCAACTCAGTCTTTGTTAACTAACAATCCATCTGATCTATAGTTACAAATAAAGGATAAGATGGCTCTAGAGACTTATGCTTAAGTTCTAACAAATCAAGCCTCATTTTTGCATTAGAGATAAAGTGCTTTGGATTAAAAAAGGCAATAGGATCACTGGTTTTTTCAACAAGGCTACCTTGGTTAGGAGAAACCATAATAGAATTAACTTGTTGCCCACCGCTGTAATTGAAAAAATATTTCCTCAAGTTGATCTATCAAAGGAAGCTCAAGATTATTTTTTCAGTACCTTAGGTTCATCTAAGAATAGCTCTTCTTCTCTCAATACTCTTTAATCCATCAAAAGACAATAAATATCCTCTCTAGATGCTTAAGTGCTCAATAAACCTATGAAGGTAGATGAAATTGAAAGACTCATATTTACTCTCCATCCTTATAAGGCTTCAGGACCTAATGATATGAATACTTTCCTTTTCGCAAGGAAATGGACAATGACAACGAATATCTTGAAAAATGTAGTCTTGGAATTATTCAAGAATGGAAGCATGCTAAGAGAGATCAATAGAACTATCATGACTTTAGGTCCTAAAACTCCAAGTTCATTCAAGTACTTCATACCAATAGTTTGATGTAATACAATCTATAAAGTGATGGCCAAGATCTTAGTAAATAGAATAAGTGCAATCCTTCCTAACTATATTGATAGTTCACAAAATGTTTTCAATAAAGATATGTCAATTGGGAACAATGTGCTGATAACTCAAAAGCTCCTAAAGAATTAAAATAGTAAGAATGTATGCAAGAATTTTATTCTAAAATTGATTTATAGAAAGCTTATGACTCTATAAGTTGGATTTTATCTTGAATATACTCCAAGCTCACAGTTTCCTAAGAAGTTCAATAGATGGACATATCAATGCATATCAACATCCTCTTATAACATCCTAGTGAATATGGAGCCTACCAAATTGTTCAAGCAATAAGGTAAGGAAAACTTAATTCTCCTTACGGCTTTACTCTATTGATGGAAGTCCTTACAAGGCATATAAAATTAATGATCTAACAAGACAGTATGTTTAAATTTCACCTCAAATTTAGAATGCTAAGAATTTTAAGCTTGATGTTTGCAACTGATTTAATTCTTTTTTCTAAGGTTGATGATCAATATCTTAACTTGTTAATGGTTATGTTGAACACCTTCAAATCCCATTCTATTCTAGCTATCAATCTGAACAAAATCTCTATGTTTTTCCTTACAAGTGCTCGACAAGATGGGAGCTAGTTAGAAACTACCTCTATAATTAAGGTGAAAAAACTACCAGTCAGCCACCTCGAGATCCTTATTTCCAAAAAAAGATCATTTTATAAGGTTTCTTACCTCTAATTAATAAAATCCAATGAAGGATCTCTAATTGGTACAATAAAAGTCTAACTTTTACTAGAAGAGAACAGTTGATTAAGTATTTTCTTAATAATCTGAACATATATTAGAGCCCACATTAGATGTTCCCTACTCATATTGTTAAGTCCATTGATTGGTTTTTTAGTAACTTTCTTGGGTCAAAAACTGTAGAAGAGAAAGCTACACCAAAGGTAAAATGGTCAAATATTTACACACCTATTAAGGAGGGATTCCTATGAAGATCTTTAATAAAATGTAGACAATGAAAGGTTTTTGGAGAATTTTGAATGATAAGTAATCTTTATGGATCAAATGCATCCATTCTTATTATATACAGGGAAATGACTACATATAGAACACTTTCCCTAAACTTTATGCTTCTTGGACAATGAATTGTATATTAAACAAAAATATACTATTAACCTAAAGGTCAGAAGGCAAGTAAAGAATGGAATGGAAACCTTATTCGAGTTTGATCCTTAGTTACCTGCTAGACCTCTTAAAAATAATAGTGAACTTGTTAGACTCAAAGTAACCATACCACTCATCACTTTGATTAGAGAGGATCTAAACAAATTCATAATGCTCTTAACAGTTAATGCAAATTTTGTAATTTTATATAAACCTCTACATGATGGTAGGCAGGATAAGTCAATATGGCTGAGAACTACCCATGGTAACTTCACAAACAAGTTTTGTAGATTATTCATATGTCCTTAAAGGCTTGGTTTTAAGTGGAATAAACTAATTTGGTTTAAGGAATCACACAGATGAGCATCGTTCATATCATGGTTAGCTTTAAGAGGTAAATTAAGCATAAAGGATAGATTAGGAAGGTTCCTTAATGTCCCTATCATTAGTGCTTTGTGTAATATTGAGAATGAATCTATTGATCATTATTATTTACCTGCTAGTTTTCTAAAAGTCTATGGGAAAGAATTATGTATCTTTGCTTTGTTCTAAACTCTTTTAGCTGCTAGGTAGACTTGGTCATTTAGTGTTTTAATTATAAATTTAGCTATAAGGTGGATACGAAAGTCATTAAACTCTCTTTAGGCTATATTATATATCAGCTTTGGATAGAGAGAAATCAAAGGAATGAAGAAGGGCAATGTTAGACCCCTAAGTCCATGTGACAAGATTGTACGAGTATTGGCGAGCCTTGGCCAATGCTTGGCACGTAAGTCGGCACGAGGAAAGAGTGCTAACATCAGAACAAGGCAAAGTCTCGAGAAACTTGTGAGTCGGCGAGGAATGTAGAACATGTCGGCGAAGATCTCGGCATAGGCGAGATTCAACATGTTAAGCCCCTTTGAGGGAAGGTTAGCCAGGTCACACGCATGAAGAGGGCATGCGAATATGCGAAGGCAAATGTGGGCAAGTGGGATCAGACTTGGTGTGAATTTTGGTAGAGTCTCGAACCTTACGGGGATTGACTTATCCCACACACTCGGATGAATGGTCCAAGACTAACAATCTTGGTGTGGGTAAGCATTGGATTGGGCCAATGTTCTTTGTGGGCTCGGTGAGATCACACAGCATCATCTACAAATAGAGATCATGGGAGATCTTGGATGATGTGGCGACAGATAGAGTTACAGTGGGACTAAACATCTGAAGATAGCAGAGATCTTCGAGGATAAGGATTCAGAGTCCTAGTCAAATGTAAACTCTTATCTAGTTGTA
>JAOXYD010027653.1:0-14292 GCA_028565735.1 Pinacopodium congolense | reverse complement strand
AAAGATCTAATTTTGGGTTGGCTACCTAGGATTAGAGTTTAAGACAAGTTAAACTTGAGAAATCATTTTAAATTGTTGAAAAAATTAATAAGTAACACGAATTAATCCTTATATGCTCAAACCTATATTTTTTTTGTGAGAGTTAGAGATCTAAGATTAAAAGTTTAGAACTCACCTTCTTAAAATTAAATATCGTTTATTTGATTTGAAGCATAACAAAACTTTAAATAAGATTTAATGGAGAAAAAGTAAAGTTTTAACCATAGTTTTATTTTTATTTTATGAAGGAACTCTAACCAACCCTTAAATTTGTTGAAAACTCAATTAAATCATTAATTACCTAATACTTAACTAATTTACATATTTGATAATTTTTAGAAATGTTCAAAAGTAATTAAAAATTATTTTCGAAGTGTTTAATCCAAGTTAGACTAATTTAGCAATTTTATAGTTTTAATCAAATTTTTTGAATTTTCCTAAATAATTGTAATCTAATTAATATAGTAATTAAGTCTTTTTCCTTACGAGATCGACATCTGAAATTTTAAATTTACTCATTTTTATTAATTTTACAACAAGTGCACTTATCTAAAATTCATTTATTTTTAAAGTAAAATCGTTTTTAAAATTGTTAAAATTTTATAAATCACCTAATCAATACAAAAATAATCATTTTATGTTTTCTATTAATTTATTTACTTTTGAGGTATTCTCTATGATCGTGGGGTGATATTATAACTTGTATCTTTATTTATATTTTCAACAATTTATACTTTATTTTTATCACAAATATCAAATAATTCATCACTATGTTCATATATCTTAATAAAATTATGTATAAAATAATAAATAATAACAATGTATTTTTGTTTTTTTCCGCATGAGCATGTTCGAAATTTACTTTTAGAATGTTAATGTATTTTTAATGAAAAAATGCTTATAATTAAATAATTTTTGTGAATTTGACAGTTTTTCTCTCTTTATATAATCTCACAAATAATATAGTAAAATAAATATAAAAAATATAAAAATTCAACTCAATTAAACTTACTTAAACATATAAAGTGCGTAATATTAAAAAAATTTTTAAAAAATTAATATCAATTATTATATTTCCTTAAAATAATGTCCGAGTTGTTCATGGGCATATCGCAAAACGATTACTCGTAGCCGGCCCGTCACGTCCTCCCTCTACTTCTTTCTCTTATTTTCTCTGGGAACAGCGTCGGAGGTTGGAAGGAATTGGCACAGCTTTATTCTATGGAGGAGCGGGGTCGTATTTGTAGGAAATTCAAAGGGCCGGTTCATCCAGTGCTTGTATGTAAAGACAGCCTTCATTTATGTCTATACATTCCTCGCCGGGGAGCGAGAAATTTGTGGCAACTGCCCTTCTCTAATTGGTGTTTACCTTCGTTTTGTCTTCCCGATGAATTGAACTTGTTAGTTTTGCTTTCCAGTTTTATCATTCCTTTTTCCTTAGTTTGTTTACATTGATACATTTGGGGTTTATCTTTCTTTTTTTCCTTTGTTCCTTTCTGACGCATTGTCATCGTTACTAGTCAGGTTTTGGTGATGAAAATATCTAAGGTTTGATAGGAATACAATTTAGAGGCATTTACTTTATTGTTTTCTTGTTATCATTTGGTTGGAGTTCTCGAAATTTGATTCTGAAAACCGATTATTTGGAATGTTGGTGGTGGTGTGGAGGCTCACGCCCTCTTCAAACCAAGTCCAGTCTAGTTCTGACTACTGATTCTCTTCCTCGTGAGACTCATGAGCCAAGGGGCGTGCCGGAGGGTCTTTCATAAGTTTTGGTGACGGTGCTCGAGGGGGCAAACGTGCCGAGTTGGAGGAGAAGCTTCAGAATTTAAGAAGAAGAAAGAGCGAGATCCTCCTAATCGCCAAACCAAGAGGCGCTGCCTCCGTGAAGGGGGTGTCTTTATCTCTTCTGAAGAAGGTGTTTACCAGCTCAAGACCAAGGAAACTAACGGCTGCCTGTGACGTTATGCTCAATGTTATCCGGCAGCAAGAGGGTGTCCAGCCAACATTGTTAGTGCTGCGGTTGATGAGAATTTGACCGTCCTAAAGAACGAGACCATTAAGACTTCTGATAAGAAGAATGAGATTAAGAAGTTGCCCAACCCTATTCCCAGCCATGTTTTTGATCAATTCTTTTCCATTGGCAGGCTCATCACTGAATATCAATAAGGTGGAGATGCTGCAGAGTCTTCTGTGGCTAATGGTGATGATGCCCTTGATGATGATATTTGTGTGTCTGTTGAATTTGATGAAGATAATGAGGTCGAGGAAGAGGAACGATCTTGATATGGTGCTTGAGGGTGAAAAAGATGATGAGGATTTTGTGGACAACAATGGTGGGTGCTATGCAAATGGGTGGTGGGATTGACCACGATGCTTTTGGGGAAGCTAGAAAAGGCATGAGCCTCAATTTTCAGGACATTGATGGATATTGGCTCCAGAGGAAGTTGTCACAAGCTTCTGAACAGCAGATTCATCACAACAGTATAGAAGCTTGCTGAGGAGGTACTTATGATACTTGCCAAAGGGCATGAAAAGGACTCTGAGTTGAACTTGTTGATGCTCCTCGAATTTGAAAATTTCAGTCTTATTAAGTTTCTATACCTTAACAAGCTGAATATTGTGTGATGTACCCGCATAGATAGGTCGAAAAGATCAACACGAGAAGAAACATATTGAGGAGGATATGATGGGTTCAGGCCCAGATTTCACAGCAATACTGGATTATTTGCTTGCGACTATGGCAACTGCAAAAGAGAGGAAAAGAACTTACAAAAGAATATAAGAGAAGAGACTCGTTGGCCAAAGTAGAGAGTGGTGGAGATAGAGATGATGCAAGAAAGGGTGTTGGTGATGGAGACGCTGATAGTGGTTGGTTGAGAGGGCGGCCCCAATTCTTAGACCTGGAAAGCATTGCTTTTGAATAAGGTGAGCTCTTGATGGCAAATAAGAAGTGTGATCTTCCCACTGGTTCTCATTGACATCATACCAGAGGCAATAACGAAGTTCATGTACCAGTTTTAGAGCCAAAACCCATAGCTCCTGATGATATGTTCGTCATGATCATTGAGATGCCAGGCTGGGCATAGCCTGCTTTCCAAGGGTTGCTAACAGTTGAACAGGCTACAAAGCAAAGTTTATGAAACTGTCCTCAGCAAAGCAGATAATCTAGATGGTCATTCAAACAATAGTAACAATAAGATAGTCTATGTGGCACCTATGAAAGCCCTTGTGGCTGAAGTTGTGGGTAACTTGTCACATCAGTTACAGGATTATGGTGCTCATTGAGAGAGCTGAGCGGGCATCAGACTCTGTGTCAACAACATATTGAAGAGAAATTATTTTCACAACCCTGAATAGTGGGATATCAAAACAAGAAAAATCTGGGATTGTACCTTCACTCAGCTTTTGAAACGTCTTATCATTAATGGGATTCATCTTCTACACGATAACAAAGGTCCATCGAGAGTTGTTGCTAGATTGTAAAACAAATTGAAACCACAAAAGAGCATCGTTTATCAGTTAAACTTCTTAACTTTGAAGATGTGGCATTGTTTTTACGGGTGATTTTCAAGAAAGAGACTTCCATTTTGACAGTACCTATGGGCACGTCCCTCTGCCTCAATAATATATAGAAATCACAGTAAAAACAGACATTTTAGTTGATGAATGATGACTGTTATAAGAAGGTGATGTTAGAAAGCATCAAGTTCTTATATTTGTCCGTTTGAGGAAGGAAACAGCCAAAACAACTGAAGCAATACAAGATACAGCACTTGAAATGGTACTCTTAGTAGATTTTTGAAAGAGGATAGTGCTAGCCATGAGATTCTCCGACATATCTAAAGATCTTCTACCCTTTGGTTCTGCAATACATCATGCAGAGATGACATGGGGGGATGGGCATGTGCAAGTGCTGGTTTCAACAGCAACTCTTGTGTCTGGAATTAACTTACTTTCCCCACTTTGATTATCAAGGGGACTCAGCTATACTAGCTATAGTCACCAGAAAAAGGAGCATGGACTGAGCTAAATCCCTTGAATGTGATGCAGGTGTTTGGTTCATGGAGGACAGTCTCAGTATGATTCTTATGGGGAAGAGAATATAATTACTGGCATACTGCACTACAATTCTTTTCTTTGATGAATCAACAACTTATTGAAAGCCATTTTGGGTAAATTGAATGCAGAAATTCTTCTCAGAACAGTTCAAAATTCCAGAGACCCCTGCAGTTGGCTTGGTTATACCTACTTATATGTTCATATGTTGTGGGATCCTATGCTGTATGTGTTATCACCAGATTGCGGAGGAGGGGTGACTTAGTAAGCACAAAACAATCCAATATGGCTTAAGAATGCCTGGAACCTTTGCTTATTTCTTTTTTCTGCAGTTTACTTGTTTAGATCGAGGATAGGAGTTTCCCTTCCTTAAATTGTGTGGTGTCTGAATATATATATATATATATATATTATGTGTGTTTATGTCATCTCTCACAATCATATGCATGTGGAAAGTGGAACTAAGTCATGAAATGGGGACGAAACTAGATAGTTTGAAAAGCTGGGAACAGATATAGCTGGAAATCCTATTTCATAATTCACAGCGGAAATCCTATTTATGTTCATATATATACACATTAAATATGGAAAATCATTTTCATAATTCTTCTCAACCAGTCTGGTATTCTACCTTTTGAGTATGATGAATTTCTTTTTAATCTCATACTTCTGTTTCATAGGTTTCGTCGAAGTACTCCTTTATCCCAAGTCCTGAGAAACATAATTGAGATAGAAGGAAGATAGCATCTCACAGAAAAAAATAGTTATCCCTTTTCTTGCAAGAAGCCCTAGAGTGGACAGAGGGTTCATTTAGTTCACAGTTTCTTAGTGATTACTAAATTTTAATATACTGTTGTCCGTTTTTCCCGTTGCTTAAACTTTTTTATCCGGATCAACATTAATTTTTGTTCTACTGATCTTTTTGCAGATTCATTCTGCTGCAACTGTCTTGGACAAGAACAATTTGGTCAAATATGACAAGGAAAAATGGATGTTTTGAGGTAATAGACCTTGGTCGGATTGGTAGCTACTATTGTATCACTCATGGAACATTTCCACTTATAACGAGCGTATGAAGCCAACAATGGATGAAACAATTGAGCCTTAGTGCCTGTTCTCTTTAAGTGAAGAGTTAAAGTATTTGACTGAAGTAAGGATTAAAAGATGAACCTTTCAAAGTTTTTGGAGAGAGTACCAATTTCCATCAAGGAAAGCTTCGAATACCATTTTGGGTCGTAGATGGAATATAATGATGGGGTTTGGTGCTGCTGGAAAGCAGCGATACACTCTTTACCTTGTGTGGTTCATATTTGCGGTGTGATACAGGAAGTAGTTTTCCAGGTTGAAGTCAAAGAAGCAGAAACCATGGGCGGAGAATGGAATTGTGGAGCGACCTTTGTGTCATTACATTTTTTTTCTCTTGGTGCGGCCATGGTATGGTAATCTGAGTCTTATATTTATTGTTAGTCTTATTGATATGTAAAATAATATTGAATTTCGATATGTTTTATATAATTTGAGCCAATATCATCGTCTTGTAGGAGAAGGAAGACATTTATCACTTTTTTCTCCATTCGTCGGGCAGTCTTTTGGGCCTATCTTTCAAAACCGAAAAGTTTGTGCAAATAGACAAAAAGCCCACTTTAGATGCAAATTGTGAATTTTAATTAGAAGAGTACAGTATGGATCTTTCTTTTTTACCCTATTCCTTCCTCCTTCCTCCTTCCGAATTAGGATTTCTGTACTGCCAACTCTGCTAAACCCACAAGCCCCTAAAGCTTTATTTACGGTCACTGTAACTACTACTCCCTTCTGTGTATCTCCTAAGCTTTCCTCTCTGAAATTTCGGAGGAAGTTACTCTCTTTCTCTTATGTTGATGACGATTACGTTCTCAGCGATTGCGCCGTCTTCGAAGACAGTGTATTCGAGGACCAGATCTGTCTCATAATTGGAGATTCAGAAACTGTAACCGCTTGCAAGGTATTCTCCTGATACTATTTTAATGATCTGTTCTAATTTTGTCGATGTCTTGACTTATGTCGCGTGGAAGCTTTCTGGGTTTGCTCCTAGTCGGGCATATGAGCCCTAGTGGTCTTCTAATAAAGGAAACAAAAAAGAATGGAATGGCATTGTTGATTTGGTTTACTACATCTCTTATATTTTTCCTAGTTGTACTGATGAGCAACTTTGAAATGTTTTTTGAGTTTGCCCAAAATGAACAGACCAGTTTAGTTGCCTTGTAGATTAACTCTGAAACGTTTTTCGATTTTATTTCAGTGAGCAGTACTCGTATATCTGTTTCTTTGAGCTCCGTCATTCGAGGTTAGTTCTGTTAGCTTTTGCACTTTGTTATTTGAGTTTTCTTTGATTTCCTACAAGTGTGTTTAGTTTCTGTTAACTTTCAGTGTTATAGCTCGTTTTTTAAAGAGAAATTAAAGAAAAAAGGGATTATCACAAAATATCATCTTGGCTGTGTTGAGTGATTAGACTTCAGTGAGCAATGGCGTTCTTTAAAAGTGTTTCTCTATTTTCTAAGAACACCATTGCTCATTGCAGTCTAGGTTTAGGGTTAGGGATTAGAGTTTTACGGTTTTATCATCAGTTTTATTTAGTTTGATTTTATTATTATCAGATTTACTTTTGGGCCTGTGAGTATGTGACAATCTCTTACAAACCTGTCTTCAGACACCCACTTTGCCTGTGTCGCTGCTGCCATCGTCATAATGAGTCTAATAGCAGGGTCGTACGAGAAATTTATATGGGGTTTCAAACTCAAACCTACCAAACACGATCTTTCTCAGAAGACCCTCACTCTCACTCAAACTTTCTCATACCCATCCCACCTCGGCCCCATCACCACCGCCGCCTCTGCTGGACCCGTTGCTGCCTCGGGCTCCTCTGACGACACCATCCACCTCTATGACCTCTCTACCGCGGCCTCCCTTGGTTCTCTCCACCACCACACCGCTTCTGTGACCTGCCTCTGCTTCTTTACCCCGCCCTCCCTCTCCTTCCCCCGCAATCTCCTGTCTGCCGCTGCCGATGGCTCCGTCTGCATCTTTGACGCTGACCCTTTTGTCCACCTCAAGACCATCAAAGCCCACAAGAAAGCTGTCAACGACTTGTCGGTCCACCCATCTGGGAAGCTGGCGATTTCTGTGGGGAGAGACGAGTGCTTGGCAATGTTGAATTTGGTGAGGGGAAGGAGGAGTTTTTATTGTCGGTTGCGGAAAGAGGCTAGTTTGTTGAAGTTTGATCTGGGTGGTGAGAGGTTTTTTATGGTTACTGGTCAGAAAATTGGTGTTCATGAGGCTGAAGATGCAAGGTTGGTTGGCGAGCTTGAGTGTCCTAAAAGAGTTCTTTGTGCTGCACCTGGTGAGGTTAGTTTTTTATTTTTTTATTTTACTTCTTGTTTGATGATTTTGAAAATAATTGGTAAATGTTAAGACGATGAAATAGGGTTTCGGATTTCTTTTTTAATCCCGTTGCAATAGAAAATGTATAAAGAATGGGTTTTTGTCACTTCGAGATCCAATTTGCTTCATTTAGTGGCTTCTCTGTGTTGTTCAAGAGATTTTCATTTGTAGTGAACTCCTTTCCCACACGAAGCTTATTATTTGACTAGTTTTGTGAGAGATGTTTTTAAGCTGCACAAATTTATAGGTATGGCTTTTGGGAAGAGGCGAAGAGCATAGAGAATTTGCAAACAATATAACATGGCTTATGTTTATTAACTGAAGATGAGGGAAGATACTAGCCTTCTTTGCTTTACAATGTCAATGCTTTCTCCTTTGTACTGTATATCTAAGCTGTAAATGGCAAATGAGGATGCCAGCATAATGCACAGCACAATCATATAGTAAATTTTCTATACAAAGCAGCTATCCACAATGTTTTCAAATTTAGATATGAAAGAGTGATGCCTTTTCTTACTAAACTAAGAATAATTAAGATCGATTCTCTATATGCTTGCTTCGTTGATTATTTAATTTGAAAATACACAAAAAACAAAAGTTTATTTACTTCATCGATGCATCGCTTACCAGGCACAGTTGGAATAAGAATATAAGATTAGGATTTTATTTTTTAAACTTCATGCTTGGGCTTCATAAGTTGGTACTATGGAATTGTTAAGGATTTCATTGTTGATTAATTAATTTATATTTACGTCCTTACAATTGTTCTTTTTAATTTTGACAGAATGGACTTTTGTTTAGTGGGGGTGAGGATCGGAACATCACTGTATGGGATACAAAAAGTGGTACGACTGCATATCATATTGAGGATGCTCATTCTGCTCGCATTAAAGGTATTGTAGTTCTTAGAGGAAATGGTGTTGTTGGCAATGATGATCCATATATATTCGCATCTGCTTCATCGGATGGGGTTATTCGTCTTTGGGATGTTCGCATGGCTTTGAAGGAGAAGCCAAATCCATTGGCTGAGGTCAACACAAAATCCAGGCTGACTTGTCTTGCCGGATCGTTTCTTCAATGTGGGTTTTGTACTTTTTAATTTATTTTCCTTCTCATTCCTCTGCTGCCAAATAGGCATTATATCTTTTATCTAGTTGTTTATTTCCTTTCTTTCATTCATGCGATTTAGCTATCGTCTCCTTTTTCTGTTTACTTTTTTGGTCCCTCTGTTTCCCAGTAACCTGGAGTATGTCATCTTTTGGTTCATACAAGTAGTGTTCTTGGTCATGATGTTGTTTTTCCTTGACATTTCAATATTTATGGATATGATGGTATTATAAAATCTCGCATGTATTCAACTCTTTTATAAGCTAAAATGATGCGCGGAGGACTTTTAGCTTTGAAAGAGAAATAAGAACAAAGGTAAAGAATATTATTTTATCATTACTTTTGTCCATTAGCCTTGAATACGACTACCAGAGGTTCCTTGCATGACTCTATGCATGTGCACACTTACATAAACACACACACGAAACGTGTTCTAGCCATGAACTTTCAGTTTAGGTCAAAAATTGTTTTGGGTCATAGCTTACTTGGGTGCAATGGATATAATGTCTTCATTGACGGCATTATTTGCTTTCAGTTATAATTGTCTAGTAGGCTTTGCATTATAGTTGATGATGGTTTACTGGTTTCTCTCATGGCCATGAATTGTTAAATGTCATTTCTTATGTTTTCTGTGAAAGAAAGGATACAGAGTCCTACTACCATGATTCAATGTTTGGTCTTCTTATTTTGCTTCTCATATCCCACAGCATCAAAGCGACCACAGATGGGAAAAGCTGTTTGGCAAGAAAAGGTGGATGCAGCATAGGAAGGTTCGTAGCATAAAATAGTTGCAGAATTAGGAACTGGTGTAGAGTATATTTAAAACTTGATGTCTATATCATATAATGGTGCCATCGAGTTTCATGTTTCATTGTGGTTTCAGTTGATTCCATTTCAATTTTGACGTTGGAAGAGTATAAATATACATAATTGGAAATTGGATTGTGCTTTACTGAATATGTGCTTCGACAATTTCTAAGTTGAACAGCTTTTGCTTAGTAGGATGGAAAAGCTGCGTAGATTAGAACACTTACGTTGCTTACAATGGATTCATTTTCACAGGCACGAAGTACGTATGAAATCGAGAGAGATTCGATAAACTTATTCGACAAGTAATTTTTAATGAATTTACATTTTTTAAGTTAATAAAATCTTAAATAAGAGGGATTTTTTTTCTTGTTGTTTAAAATAAATATAAAAATAGCAAGAGAAATATGAATCGAGAACCAACTTTAGAGAATTTTAACGAACAATATAAGGTCAAGAATTCTTACGTAATTTCTCTAACTGACGATGCAAAATCTAGTCTATGTGGTAATGACAAAAACCCAAAAAGTGTCCAACCTAGGAATCTTGTAATTATTCTGAAAACTAACGTCCGTTAGTTGAGCAGGGTATGCAAGATTGCAATTTATTAAGACGATACGAGCACCAGTTGACTTACAAAATTTCCTTGTCAATTCCCCAATTAGCATGTGAAAAAGCATGCAATGGAAGAGGAGATTGACGACGTAATTGCAAATATTGAATTGCTGTTCTACAGAAATTTTGAGATAAGAGAATACCTTGTTGATTAAGAATCAACTTTTATCCTATAAAGTAGTGAAGGTTCTGTAAAAACCACACAAAAAAAAAGAATTTGAAATAAATATTATTTGATGTACAAAATTTATAAATTGAAATTATATTATATTTTATGTTAGGTACACAAATAACGTTAAAATAATATATATTATTATTAAAATAATAAAAATCATAAAATAAATAATATAAAATATATTATTATAATATAGATGGTAATTTTTTCCTAATATTTATTTACGGAGACCACAACGAAGCCACTTGCTCTTTCCTCACACAACGTGTGGCAAAAATTAATTATTCTGTTTCCGCACACTATTTTTATTATGTAAGTAATTCAAGAAAGAATTACTTTGCTTATGGATCCTATCCTTCATTGTCTACAACTATAAATTAAATGAATCCATTCTGCAGAAGATTAATCGGATCGGGCGGAGGCTGCAAAAGCGGTTTCAAATTAAAAGTATAATAAATCGCTATAGAGAAAAGAGAAGAATGTGAATTGCACTGTCTCTCACTCTCTCTCGGAGGTAGCTTCATCACTGCAGCCTTTATCACTTTATTCTGTCTTTGCCTTTGTCTTTTCTTTTTCTTTTTTGTTTTTAAATATCCTTTATAGCTTTTATTGATAATCCGAAGTTGAAAAAGAAAAAAAAAAAGTGTTTACCTTTCCTTTCCTGCGTCTCTTTTCCTCTTTTACTGCGCGTTTATGTTTACTTCTATCTCTCCTTTTGTTCCGGTCTGGGAGAGGGTTCTGAGAGTGAAATCCAAATCTTTTTCTGGGTTTTGGCGCGGAGGGTACAACAGGGGTGAAGCAGTTACTCCATTGTTGAACTATTCATTGAGCCTGATCTATCATAATTGTAATTTATGGGGTGAAAACTGGAAGTAATGAAGAAACGTGGCAATTTGCTTACAGGACCAAAGTAGTGAATTTGGAAAGCAAGCAGGACTATAAAGCAGCTGCTGCTCAAAAACTAATCGGCAGTGACTCACTATTTCCGTACATTTTCTATCCCCTTCTATTACTAGTATTGTTGTAGTAGTAAGCGAAGTCAGCGACACTCCAAAGTCAAAGTTTTGGTATGGGTTCGGAGCAGAACAGATTCCCTCAACAGGAACGGGTATATTTCTTACCCCCTTCTCATTCAGGCACTTGTTCGGGCCAGATCTGGATCTGGGATTTATTATTGTTTTCTATTCATTTTTTTAATTTACTTCCTTTGATCTCTTTAGATCCATGCATTATCTGCTTGTTTTTACGTAAATTTCCTATTAATTTCCGTGCAAAATAGTTCCTATGTCAAATTTCTTTTCGCCTTGTTCCTTTTGGGTTGGGAAGGAACAAAACCGAAACCCTCGAAAACGAACGGGATGATTGGAGGAATTGGAGAAATATTCTTACTTGTATTTATAGTCTTCTCGGATCTGATGAATATATGAATTAGGTTTTTTTTAATAGTATTGCCTTAGAATGACGTTCTGTCTAAGACCAAATCATTGCAATCTCTTTAGTTCTTTCTGTTCTTCACTTTTCAGAATCGATATCCTATATAATCTATAATTTCATTCTTCTCTACTTGAGCAAATGGACGAGAGGCTTTGTTCGACTCCTAACCAATTTCCCTGATTGCATCTCACTGAAGCTATTTACTTTGGCAGAGCTAGGAATCAGTATATAGTCTCATACTGTTAGGTATTTGGCAGGTATCAAACAGAATAGTCTTGTGTGTTTAGTTGTGGATAGCATACTTGCTATCATCATAGAATGTGTGCAAAAAGATTTAACGGGTTGTAATAACATAGGCAAACATCTTATGAAGGAAAAAAGAACCTCGTTCCTAATCTATTAGTTTCAAGAATTGGAAAATTATGAAATCCTAGAAGCCACTTATAAAGGTGTTTTTTGTATGTTGCCTCAGATTCATGATTCGAAACAGATGAAAGGCAAGGTTTTGTTGTGTTTGGTTAAGTGATATACAATTATGGATTGCAGAACTTTTTTCCATTTCATCGGTTGAACATTAAGTATAGTATTTGCTGAGGTTGCAATGAGTTAATTTTCGTAATAAAACTTGTTGCTCTTATTTGATTTTTGTGTTTATTTGATGCTGTGAGGTGATAAGGTCTTGGTGTATAATTCGAGGTGAAGTTATTTCCAGGAAAGTTAAGGTGAAGATGAACTGGCCTTTATGATGTGACCAAGATTTATCCATTTGTAACAATTTAAGTTAACAATGGTCACTCATCTTTCAAGGTTAATGGGCAAAGAGTAAAGTTTTATGTGGCTAGTTCTATTGAGGAGTCTTCTGAGCCTCTTTCACTTTTTAATCCTCATTGAACTAGGAATTTTTCAAGGTAGGTAGGTAATTATGTGTGATTTTATTTTATTTTAGGTGTTATGATCTTTTAAATAATGTGTTGAAGCCTTTTAAGTGTATTTGAATTAAGTTTAGTGTGTTTTCCTTAGTTTATCCTTGGATTGGTATGTTTAATTTGAATTTAGGTGTGTTTTTATGCTTGAATATGAAGCAAAATGATGAATAATTCAATTCATGTTGTTAAGAATTGAATTTAGGAGGTTTTGGTTAGAAATTTAGAAGGAAAATTATCAAATTAAGCTTTAGGTAGACCATTAACGGCACCCTGATAGGGTCACGTTGATGGGTGAGAGGATGCCATTGTTTACAACGTTGTTAGACTATTAATAGCACCCTTTTCATTTACTAACGATGCCGTTGAAGGAAGAACAGAGTGTCATTGATAGATGCAGAAGGTATAAAAACTTAGTAGTCTTCATCTTTCTCTCCACGCCTCCTTTTTGCCCTAAATCTTCAAATCTTAATATCTTCCTTATTTCTCAACCAAATTGAGCGTTTTTGGTGTCTATTTGTCACACTTTCAGTCCTTTGCAACATTTTGTCTTCATATTGCTTTGAAAATCAACAGGTTTTTTCAGAATCTGCTCTGAAATATCTGGATCTTTTTCTCTATTCAAGGTATTCTTTATCAATTTTTTCTTGAGGTAGGCTTCCATTTATTTGAAATTTGGTATCATTGTGTTCATAATTTCATAAGCTTTCCTTTGATATCAATTTTTTAACCTATTTTTATGATTAAACTTTTGATAATTTTCAGAAAATTAGGGATTTTTCTAAAAATTTTTAGGAAGAATTTTCTGATTTTCTTTGAATTTTGTAACCTATTTCAGTGTAATTGTTAAGAAAATTTGATTCAAATGGCACCATTGAGGAAACAATTAGCCTATAATCCTTTCCGGTTCACGAGTACAGATAATTTCAGTTGGTACTAGTCTCATCGAAACAATGAATTTATTGTGGAACATCTAATTCATCTGGATATTGAGTCTCAATTCGACTTCTCAGGAGCATTTAGGAGCAGCGGATGGGAGACAATGGTGACCTTTTTAGGTCCTTTCTATCATAACCTAGTTCGCAAGTTCTACACAAACATCAAGGATAAGGAGGACTCAGAGACGATTGAGATTCGTTCTTTAGTGCGAGATATTCCTATTATGTTAACTCGTGCATCTATTTCAACTTTGTTAGGAGTACCTAATGAGGGTGATGTTTATATAAAAACTAAGGACTCGTTACATGGTGATTCAATTTATACGGATCCATCTTTTTCCATACCGACTACTAGGTAAGCTTTGGCATTGACTAGGAATAACAGATGTTACACCACTGCTAACCTAGGTATTCCTGAGCATAGTATTGTTGCCCTACGAAGTTCTAGTGTTACACCTTGGGCTAGTGAGTTGAATGAGATATAGGTTATTGATATCTACTTGCTGAATAAGATCTTATTTGCATTAGGTGCTATTCTTAGGATACCGTTATTAGGTTTCATCATTCTTGGTATGCGAGATGTGGTTAAGCTAAAGAAGCCTACCAAGAATTTCAAATTTTCATACTTATTGATGAGAATCTTTATAGATGCTGGGGTTCCTTTAAATTCGAAGGAGGTTATTGATTGGTCCTATAAGGTCCTAAAGCAATGGAGTTTTGTTTTTCATCGAGGGCAATGGATTAAGAAAGGTACGTAAGAGGCATATGAAGACACTCC
>JAOXYD010027622.1:0-14292 GCA_028565735.1 Pinacopodium congolense | reverse complement strand
AGAGAATCCTCTACATCTCACAAATATCAAAGTGAATAAATTTTCCCCAAATTCAAGTAACCAATTACACCTTGAAAGGTGTTTCACCTAATACACAATTAAACTAAGGGCTTTGGCTTTCAATGACTGATATGAGTTAATGATGATAATCTTGAAAGCTTAAACAAACTTAGTATGACCGATATTATGCACGAAACAAATGTGTATATATATGCAATAAGACCAAAGTGAACTAAGCACAAAAATTGGACAGTTTAACCACTTTATGAATGTTCAACTTAAAACACAAATATAAATGCTTAAAAATCAAACTAAAAAAATCCAAAGCACTCCTAACATCGTATGTAAACTCAAAACAATAAATTTAAGCACCAAGAAACTGATTCAAATGATGAAATGTGTGATTAAATAGAGAACATGAAAAACCGGGCAGTTTTGATATATGAATGAAATAATCAACCAAAAATTCGAAACTAAGATTATTTTGACTCCTAAGAACTTAAAAAAACATAAAATAATAATAACAAACACAAAGAAACATATTAAATAAGTTGAAATTGGAATCAAACTAAAACTAGTGAAAACAGAAGTTATCTTAAAGTATTTGAATGTTCGAGGTCAAAGATAAGTCAAACAAGCCTAACAAATTCTGAACAATGTTTAAACACAATTTAGAGACCTTAAGAAAATCGAAAACTAGAATCCCATGATTTTAAAAACTGATTTAATCAACTAAAATCGAGAATTAAGCTAGAAATGTCTCAACAGAGATAGTTTTGATAGATGTAGGAGTTCTAGCTTTAATCTAATGAAACAACCTCTCTAAAATGTAAAAGATATATTAAATAAACTCTTAAACACTCAAACAAGAGCTTAGAAACATTTTCTTAAACTTAAAAAAACAATATGACAACAAACAGATGATTGAAAATAAATGCAGTAAGCATGTGGGCAGCTTGAGACTTTTGAGAGATTCAGGAGGCTTGATCTATTTTTGGAGTGTCAAGAGAGTCAAAATTCATTTCTAGAGTATATATATAATGCCTGGATGCTTAAGGAGGGTTTAGGATGGTTTTTAAGCCTTTAAAATAAAGACAAAAAGTAAAAACCCAAAAATAGAAACTAGCCGTTAGTGACAGAGCTTTCAACGACACCCTCTGGGTTCATTAATAACACCGTTAATAGATGAACAAACCGACGTTGAGAGTTTTGGAAACAAGGAGTACAACGACACCCTTGAAGCTCGTCGTTGAAAGAAGAATAGCCTACCGTTTTACCTATAGAAAACATGAAAAAGGCTCCATACTAACTACAAAACTTTCCATATAAGTTTCCAATAATAATTAAGACTTCAAACAACTTTTAAATCATATCTTAAGGCTATATGACTGATCAAAACTCATTAAGCAATTCAAAAACATGAAATGACCTTTGAATTGAAGGAATATGCAACTTTACATATTAAATGCAATGCATGATCAAAATTAAGACTTTAGATCAATTGAACATCAAGTAAAACTTACAAACATATTTTAAAAAATCTATTTAAGGTCTTGAAGCTTCCAAATCATTTGATCTTCTATTATCTTCAAATTTGACCTTCGATCTCCAAGCTTTCTACATTGAATTCTTCTTGAAATTTACCTATCTTTGAGATTAACATCATAAACTTAAACCATTAGTAATCAAACATGTTTTGTCATCATCAAAACCTAGATTGGAACCTCCCTTGGTTTAACACCTTCATTTACTTGAATCTCCATCTTAATATTGAATTAATCCTCTTGAATGGCTACAATCTTTGTGTTAAAATGGCTCTGGGTTTATTTTTTCCCTCTAAATGGTAACTTCCTACTTTCTAGGATTAAACAACTAATGAAAAAATAACTATAAAAGTGCAACTTATATGTACAAAACAACCTCTCTCATGGCTATAGTAACTACCATGAGAGGTCATGGGATTATAGATGGGCCAAATCATGACCATGATTTTGGTTGCGATTCACATTTTATTCAGTAACAATTTGTTCTTCTTTTTTACAAAGTCATGGCATTGGTAATGGTCGTGACTTAGGCTATGATTTTTACTATTTTTCCTCCTTCCTTTGGCCTTTCAATCCAACAAATTAACCAAAATTTATAAAAATAGTCATTATTATATAGTTTAATATAAGAAATATCAAATTCAATGATTGAAACATTTAAGATAAACAATTATATGAAAGGAACTCAAATCTAAGCTTTAAAAGATCAAAATCAAACTAAAAATATGTATAAATTAGACTCTATCACCACTTATTGAAGATCATCTAGAATTTTCTTTGATAGATGATCCTTCTCGTATTTCCAATACTTGAAGGAGCTCTATTTCCTTCTTACTTTCTTCACTTAGTTTAATAACTTATCTACTTGGCTCTTTTAAGGTAACTTGATCATCCTCCTTTTCTTCTTCAATGGCTAACTTCTCTAAATCTTTGGAAAACCCCTAAATGAATATATTTAAAGATTATCTTTCCCTCAAAGGCGTCGGTCTTATTAAATACATCTATAGATTCCTCAATGATAAGATTTCTCTTATTAAAAACTCTATATGCTTTACTAGTCAAGGAATATCCAATAAAAACACCTTCATTCATTCTAGATCCAAATTTACCTTGGTTATCCTTAGTCTTTAAGACATAATTAATGAACTATTGGAAGTTCCAATCTTATTTTTGATGAAAATAAAACATGGCCTTTCCTAATCATTTAAGTTTTTCATGTAATGCTTATAAATTAGGTATATTTGGTATTGATTTAAATTGAAAAACTTGCACATGAAGCCCACATTTAAGCAAAATGGAAGATCAAGAATTTTGGAGTTTTAAGAATAGTTGTTTAGTAAATTTAAACATAGATGTAAGTTTTTCTTGAACTTTTAATAATAATTTAGGTTTAAATTTAGATATTGCATTGCATATGTTTTCAAGTTATATAAAATTTTCACTAAATAGATCCCTTTTTTTTTTAGTCAATTAAATCAACTTTGAATCAATTTGAAATTTTAAACAGCCTTTAAATTTTTTTAAAACTTTTATATAATTTTTTTTAATCAAATGAAAAATATTTGAGATGTTTAAGATTGTTTTAGTTTGAATTTTTTTTTCAAAATATGGCTAAATTTGTCACAAGCCGTGGAAAATTATGTCTTTGAACTTAATCTTGATGTCTTCATGTTCAAAATCACTTTGGGGATGTTTTGTGACTTGTTTGAATGGAATTTGAAGTGAAATGAAGTGAAGTTAGTTTTGGATGGGTTTTGCAAATTGGCAGAACGTGGAATCTATTTTTCCAGGAAATTGCTTGACCAATAATACCTAATCAATTAACTAGTATAGGGATTAACATCATTCAGTTGACAAATTCATAGTATGTTTGTTGACCATTGATCGATTAACTAACCAATATATATCGAATGACTAATATTCAAGTATCAAATATGATAACTACTTTTACATTAGGTTAACAATGGATGTTTAAATTTTTAATGGATAGTTAATGGTTACAATGACCATTTCATCTCACGAACCCTGTAAACAAGATTACTTAGAAGAATTTTTATGCAATTTTAGTGTTTTGAGCAGTGATCATACTTCAAGTTGCAAGTGTTCTTGATTCACTTTGAGCAATCTTGTGCTTTGAAGCTTAAAATCATGTTTTCTAGGTTTTAATCCAACAATTAGTTTCTAGTTAAGCCTTTAAGAGGTTCATCAGTCATATTTTACATCTTGGAAAGCATTTTAGTCCTTTAATTACTGAGTTTCAAGTTAAAAATTGTTGAACCAAGGAAGGCTCTACCTTATTTTGGTAATGACAAAACAAACTTTATTGCTAATTTCCTGTTTTAAGTGTGTTTAAAAATAGGATAAATGAAGTTCAAGTAAGATTTATTATAGAGTCTTGAAATGAAATTGAAGGACATAAAAAAGAGTCCAAGCTTAAAGAATCAAATTATTTTGATATAGTTTTTTTATGTATTTTTGTTTTAAGTTTTTCTTAATTTTATTTTGGTGATTTAAGAGGCTTATACATGCTCATTCATGCATACATATCTTAAAAGATGCGTATAGGTGCAAAATCAAGAGGATTTATGTGTTTGATATGATTGTATGTAGAAAATTCTCTTAATGAGTGATCTGATTGGATAAGAATGCAACAGTAAATCAAGTTAGACAATTAGTGTGTAACACAATTCTTAATCTAAAGGTAACTTAAGTGTTTTTAGGTATAAAATATGGATGGGTTGGATTATAATTTATTTTGTTTGTCTTGAATAAGTTAAAATTATTTTGGGGGAGAAGAAACATCTGATTTGCATAAGTCAATCAAATAAGAAGTATCAGTCAACCAAAGGATGAAGATAAGTCAACCGAATACTAGGGATTGGTTAATCGGTCGACCAAATCTTGTATATAGGTCGACTGAATGTTACGAAAATGAAGTATAAGTTTAGGATTTCTCAGATTACAAAAAGATAAAAACACTAAACCATTGTAATCCATTGGATAAAGTCTAAATTGATTAAGTTTATGTATAAATAGAGTGTTTTATTTGTGTTTTAAGAATGAAGGAAAAGTGTGTATTAACAAACATTAAGAAGCATTATTGGGCAGTATTTTGATTCAGTTTATGCATGAGTCATTTAAGAAATATCTATTTTTTCTTGATTATTGAGCCTTATTTATGTGTTTCTCTTATGTTGTGTATTTGTGTAAGGCATCTTAAGCTTTTTTTATTATGCATTCATTTGGCTAGCCTCTTTTATACACCAACGTAGGATTGAGTGAAATATTCTCTTTTAGAAATGTTCTTATGAGCGTGATAGATTATTTTTTAGCCTAATGAAAAAGAATTGAGTGAAAGGTTATGCTTGAGCCTTGAAAAGGATTGTAAGACTGAATGTTGTACTCTTTTATTGAAATATTACAATCATCTCAATAAGTAAACGTAGGGGCAAGTGGACCACTTCAAACTAGTATAAATTTAATGTATCTCTCTTCCCTTTTTCTTTATTTTTTCGTACTTATCTTATCCTATTTTAATTAATCATCCCAGAAAATTGATTTTCTGTTTTAGCTTCTGCATCTTATTAATCTTGATTTGTTTGTTTAGATGAATTGATTTAAAACCTAATTCACCCCTTCTTAGGTGCCATGTAGACCTAACAATTGGTATCAAAGCATAGGTTTCACATTGTTTTAATTCCAATGAATTAGTGAGTAAAGATCATATGGCATATATGATCAATAATTCTACTCCCTCATTTGTCTTAAAAGGACAAAACACTCATAAAGCACTATACTTTGATGGAAACAATTATTTATATTGGAAGACTAGAATGAGACACTATTTGAGAAGTTAAAGTGTAGACTTATGGCTTGTTTTTTCACTAAAAATCACCTTGCCTTTCAAACTTATAGGTTATAAAGTTATTCTTGAAAAAGATAATGAGATAAGTATTGGAGAAAAGAAAATATCCTTCTTAAATAGTAAAGCCATACTTTTTTTTTCTTTAAATATAGAAGAATTTAATAAAATTTATATATGTGAAACTGCATATGATATTTGGCACACACTAAAAATTACTCATGAAGGCACAAATCAAGTAAAGGATACTAAAATAAGCATGCTCACCCATTTGTTTGAACTTTAGAAAATGACATATGATAAAAATATCTAATATGTATGCTCATTTTAACAATATTGTTAGTGTTTTAAAACATCTAGGTAAGACCTATTCAATTGCTGAGTTTGTTAGGAAAATCTTAAAGTCCTTACGAAAGTCATAGGAGCCTAAAGTGACAACAGTTTAAAAAGCAAAAGATCTCAAGGTCTTATCCCTTGATGAACTCATTAGATCATTCATCACACACAAAATGATATTAAAAGACATGCAAGAAGAGGTGCCACTCAAAAAGAAAAACATATCATTCAAAGCTATTAAAAAGGAAGAGATCGAAAATAAAGAATCATCATTTGAAATTGAATGAGAAGAATCCATCGTACTCATTACTATAGACTTAAGAAAAGTTATACGCAAAAGGCTCTAATCCGTAAAAGATAAGGTAAGTATTAATCTAAAATTAAATTTTCTAATGTAACAACTTTCGAGTGTGGTGAAAAAATTCATTTGAAGTCGCATTGCCCACATCTACAAGAAGACAAAAAGAAGGAAAGGAAAGAAAAGAAGGATTTAAAGAAGAAAGCTCTAAAAGTGACAGAGTGAATCAACTGACTTCAAAAAAGAAGAAGTTGCAAGCATGTGCTTCATGGATCACAACGAGGTAAATGTTTCTCACTTGAATGAGGAATGTGAAGTTGAATACATATATAAAGAAATCCTAGAATTCATAGAAGGTTTAGCTAAGAAAAAGAAGAAATTGAATGATAAAAATGACGAATCTATGAAAATGATTAATGAATATAGATTGGGAAAATGAAGGATTTAGAAAAGATCTAGATTCAATCAACAAGATAATGATGAACTGGTACTTGAGAATATCGCTTTAAAGAAAGAAGTAAAATCCCTTAAGGATCTGCTTATGAAATTTACTAAGGGAAAAGAAAAATTAGAAACCATGTTAAGTATCCAAAAAATGGGTAATGATAAATAAGGTTTAGGATATATCAATGAAGCATCCACTAGTAAGATTGTTTTTGTAAAGGAACATAATCTGGAAGATGAAAGTCCTAAGGTCATTCAAAATGCACTTTAAGTAAACATCAGTCTAGGCATCATGCTTTTATGTATACTCAAAATACTGGAAGTTATTCACATCATCAAAGAACCTTTACTCAGTCGAGACAAAATTTTCAACAAAGATTCTATCATGGGTATAGGCCTACAAATGCATATAGAAAATTTACTCAATTTTTTTGCTCATATTGTGAACGATATGATCGTGTCAAATATTTTTGCTATAATCTATTAAGAAAAGTAAATGCATTATGAAATGGTTGTAAAAGATAAAAAACTAACACTCAAGGACCCAAACTGATATAAGTACTAAAGGTTCACTAAATCTTTATTTTTTTAAGTACCTTAAAAAATAAAAAGGAAGGAACATACATTGTTGAACCAAGGAATCAATCAAAAATGGAAAATTTAAAGGTACACTAATATTGCTTAAAAATAAGTGTATGTGAATGTGTGAATTGTTGTTTCAATACTTGTTCGTGAAAATAAAAAGTTGGATGAATGCAAGTTTGTTAACTAGATTTTTTCTTTCACGAATTGTTTTATCTGATATGCATGTTTAACTTGTTATGACTTAATACTCTGTGTATGTGCTATAGTGCATGTTTGATTGATTGATATGGGCATGTAGATGGACCGATATGCATTATTCAATCAATCGATAGCTATAAAATTTATATTTTTAACTCGTATACCTCGTCCTCACTCATTTTATTTTTGTTCTCTCTTTCTCCCCTTCCTCCATCATTGTCGTTCCTTAAAGCTCTCCTCTCCTTCTTCTTGAATTTTTAAACCTCCCAATTTGATTTTTGTGGCTCTCTAAAGTTTTTTGACCTCCCTCTAACCTTTTTTTAACTTGGAGAATCTTTTTTTTTTCATTTTTATCCTCCTTGTTACCAGACCTCTCTTCCACCACTGTCTCTATCCACAACAAAGTTCTCAAGCGTTCAAAAGCTACCTTCTTACTTTTGGTATCCATATAAGCTTTTGACTTTTGGTTATTTCTTCTTATTGCAATTACATTATTCATTCTTTGGATTTCATGCATTTTAGTGTTTTAGAATTGGTATTTTGATGCAATTAGAAGCATAATTGCGGTTCTAGGACATCCAACTACATTTGTATATGTTCAACTTCAAATTTTCCAAATTTTAGTTTTGTTGCTTTCATCTGAACTTCTGGTTAAATTATTTGAATTTGATCTTTTGAAAGTTTAATTAGATTCTTAACTTAGGGTTTTGTTCATTTACTTGCATCTTTATGTGTTAAATTTTAATTTTTCCTTTCCATACATAAATTTAAGGTTTATTTAAATTTTTGGTCAGAATTATTCAATTTTTGTGAAATTAATATTTTGAAAACTCTATTAGATGCTTAATTTAGGTTTGTGCTTCAGCAATTTCATCTAGTTGTGTCAATTTCTATTTTTCAAAATTTTCAAATCTAGTTCTTTTGAGATTTCTATTTTTTTGTTTAATTTAAAAAAATTTTAATTAAATTATTATTTTTCCTAATTTTTGTGTTTAAGAAAATTTTTTAAAACAAATATATTTTCTACATATAATTATCCTCGAACCAAATTAAGTTTAATTAGGATCTTTAGAAGTTTGTTTTAGTAAATTATTTTATAAACTTCTTAAAATTGTTTATGTTAAAATGTAGTTTTTATACAAGTTTATATCAATTCAATTAAAATTTTTAAATGGTTAAAATTATTTTTATTTTTTAAAATTGGTTAAATCCTTTTTTTTTTTTTTGTCAAAGTTGCATATGATATCATATAAAAGCATTTTAGGTTTAAAGTTTTTTTTAGTCATCCATGTACCTGCATATTCTTACTTGCAGGTTGTGTTATTGACTATCTAGTAAGGAAATAATTCACGTGCTTTTTCTTAGAGCTCCCTTCGGAGTTTGCTTATTAATCTTAGAGTCTTTTCTCCTTAAGCATCTGTTAAGCTTTTTGAAATCCTTTTATGGTTAGAACCCGATGTGGTGGTACCTTTAGCAGTAGGACATTCCGATTCAGTGAGGAGGATGACTATCTTGATGTTAATTCTCCCTAGTTTCAGGAGTATACCTTTGAGAAGTTTTTGGAAAATAGTGTTATTTCCCCTACCCAATTAGATATGCTTAAGGAAAATGGCCTTGTCTAGTTCTTTATTGATTAAGGGTGTGACCCTCTCCCCACTCCCTTTTCTAAGATTTATCCCATTTTGTAAGAGCTTCCTAAAGCTATTTTGTAACTTCTAAACTCTTTAGTTTAGAGTGTATTCTTAGATCTATCAAATTATGTTGCTTAAGTTGCATGTTTTGTATGCTTTGATGATCTTATGTATATAAATCTATTTTCCAGCTTAGGATTGATGTTTTAGTATTTTAAAAGAGTTTAAATACATGTATTAAGGTATGATTTTGTTTATTGAATGTCTTAAAATTTTGAATTTGAGCTGATCACTTAAGATCAGAGTGAAAGATAATCTAAGACTTGAGAAATCAACTTAGGTAATAGGAAAAATCAATAAACAACACAAATCAATTAATGAATGACCAAACTATGTTTATTTGTGAGAGTTAGATACCTAAGACCACAAATCCAGAAATCGACTCCTTGAAATTAAAGCCCATTGACTAGATTTAAAGCATAACCAAACTTTAAACTAAATTTAATGGAGAAAAGGCATAAGTCTTAACCATAGATTTATCTTAAATTCATGAAGGAACTCTAATCTAGCCTTTAAAATTGTTTAAAGCTCAATTGATTCATTAATCACCTCATCTTAGCTGGATTGCTGATTTTGATAATTTTTAATAATTTATAAATCATTTTATAATTCAAAATTGCAAGGTTTGAAGCATAGTAGGATATTTTAGTAGTTTTTCATCTTTTTAACCATTGAATTTGGAAATTTCAGGTACTTAACAAATCATAAGTTCTTTGTGGGTTCGACACTTGGAGTCTTAAAATTACTCTACTTTATTACTTGTTCGATAGGTATACTTACCTTTTGCAACTTTGGTTTTCAAATAAATTCATTTTGGTTTTCAATGTAAAATCATTAAAAGCACTCCACATTTTAATCACTTAACCAATGCAACAAGTTTTTGATGCCTTTGATAGGGAATTTTAATTAGTTAATATTAGAAAATTAGGTGTCAATTACTCTAGGGTGTAAGTATTTTTAATAGTCTTAGTATGTTTTCTTTCCTTTGTTTTATTTTATGATTTGATTTTCTTTTTAATTCATTGAGTTTGATTCTTTACTTGTGTTGATCTTGAATGAATGTTTAGTAAGAATCAAATCAATATAGAAATGGAACATCATCAAGACTTGGTTCTACATCCTCATAAAGAGCCAACGATGTTGGAATTGACTATGCAAACTAAGAGTGGTCCTAAGTCTAGCTTTGTTAGATCTAGGATAGACTCAAATGATTTTGAAATTCCACATGCTCTAATTTCCATGATTAGGTCCTCACAATTTAGTGGTTCATCCTTGGAAAATCCAATTAAGCATTTAAGAAATTTCTTGGACACATGTGATCTCTATCAAAATTATGATATTTTAGATGATGCATTTAAACTCAATTTATTTCTTTTTTCTTTGAAAGATAAAGCTCATACATGGTTGAACACTTTTCCACCTAATTCCATCACAACTTAAGATGATCTTGCCAATCGCTTTTTTGATAAATTCTTTCCCTTACTTAAGATAACTAAGTTGAAAATTTTTATTTCATCTTTTAAGCAATATGAGGGCAAGAGTTTGCATGAGTCTTGGGATCGATTCAAAGAGCAACTTATTAAATGTTCGATGTATAACTTTAGTATTTATGAGCAAGTACATATCTTCTACTTAGGACTCATACCACCCACTCGTAGTATCATAGATGCCGCTGTTGGAGGTACATTCATGAGCAAAACCTCAAGTGAAGCATATAGATTAATTGAGCACATGTCATCTACTAGCTTTCAATATAATTTTAAGCCCTTTTATAGGAAACCATTTAGAGCTCATATTATTAAGAGACATCAACTTTACAAGATCAATTGGTAGACCTTAGTAAGTAATTGGAAGGTTTATAAGCTTAAATTAGTAGTGGTTTATTACAACGTCCTATAGCTTAGGATTATTGTGGTAGTTCCTTTCATACTTCTATAGATTGTCAAGTAAGACCCTCTTATGCCTTTGATCCTAAGTAAGACCATTATTCTTATACTAGGTAAAGAGTGGGCTCTTATAAATTTTCTAAGGAGAGATAACCCACTTATCTTCAATATTAACAAAATCCACATGTCAATCCTCAATTAGAATCCCCTCCTAATCCAATTGCTCAAGAAAAGTCTAATCTTGAAGATATAGTGATGAAATATATCCAAAGCAATGAGTCTAGGATGAAATCCTATGAAAATTCATTTAAGCATTTAGAGACTCAAGTAGGTCAAATTGTCTGAATATTAGATGAGCAGCTACCTTAACCCTTACTTTCTATGCCTAAACCTACTTCTAAAGAGTATGTTATGGCCATCACTATACAAAATGATCAAGAAATGGGGGATGTGAATGAAAGAGAAGTGATGGAAAGAAGTAATGAAGTGAAATAAGTTGAAAATGAAAGTTGTTTACCTAGGTTATTTACTGATTATAACATTCATCCTTACCAACCTAGGATTCCATATCTATAAAGATTAAATGCTCAATCTAGGCGATCTATTAAATTGTTTCAAAAATTGTGCATACCCTTGTTTAGTTTATCTCAATTAGATAAGCAACTAGCTAAAAATCAATCCATAGTCCAAGAGTTGAAAAGTTTTTATACAAATTTAAGAGAACTATTGATGAAAATTATTACACCTATTAATTCAACTCTATCTGTTAAATGTGAGAAAACTAATTTAGAAGTTTATGTTATGGATAGTGATGATGATTTTCCAATTCATTCTGGAAATATTGATTTAAATTTTGTGGATTTGAAGGTAATTTTTGCAATTGAAAGTGAAAATGAAGTTGTAGAAAGTGAAGAAAGTATTTATTCCTTCATGATGGATGATCAAATGGATAATTCATATATTGATTTCATTTGTATCGAGGATGAATTTCAAATTGAAGACAATGCTTTGAAGGTTCTTAATTGTGATAATCATGGCGTATTTTTCAATCAAGATGAGGATGAATGTGTGAAAGCATTAGAGTTTATCAACTTCATTGGTGTTTATGCTTTCAATTCAAGGCCAACCATGGTCATTCAAGACTTTTTATCATGGTATTTTCAAAGCCATGATTGGCGTTTCATTAAGGATCAAGTTTCAAATGTTAAAATTATTTCAAATTCTATAGAAACCTTTCAAAATGTGGCCTATTTGTCTTTTAAAGAGAATGAGTTAAAGCTGATGGATTCTAGGTCAAGGAAGAGACTCAAGGTTCTCTAACCTGAAGGTCCAACAAAAAGACCTTAAAGAAGCACTTGTTAGGAGGCAACTCAACCTTAATTTAAGTATTTTGATTTAAATTTAGTGTGTTAAATTAAAATAAATGTGTTGAATTTTTTTAAGTGTGTTTGAATTAAGTTAATTGTGTTTTTTTTAGAATTCCTTTAGTTTAGTGTGTTTGATTTGATTTATGAATGTTTTTAGGTTTGATTCTGAAGCAAATTGATTGATAATCCAATTCATGATGTTAGGACTTGAGTTTGGAAGGATTTTAAGGTGAAATTTGATTAAAATTAAACTTATAAAGGAGTGGAAGACCATCAACGGTGCATATCACCTGCTATTGTAGCTCCTCCATCTATGATCACTCTAGAGTCAGACATTATGACTATCTTATTGAGGATGGAGTCTCAATTTTCTTTTAATATCTCTTATCTACATGATGCGATGAATTCCCATTTTGATGTGCTCAACCTTCATTTAGATGGTGTGGATTCACGATTAACACATCTTGAGGAGCATCGGAGAGTTCGGGATAAGGATAGTCCTGCTTCTTAGTTATTTTGGTTATTCACACAATTTGTTTTAGGACCTTTGGTTATTTTGTTTTATTTTACTGTGTTTTCATTTTAGTTTTGTAGTGTAGATTTTTTTCAAATTTGACTACTACATTTTGATATACTATGTCTCCTTGGTTGTAGTTGGCTTACATATTTATATGAGTGGAGCATTCTTTTGTTATTATCTGTGCTTGTTGCTTTTGGTTGTTTCAGTTCCTGTAACTTCACCAATAGATCTTTAAGTCTATATGAAACGGATGTATTTCTTTCTCCACTCTCCTACATTATGTTTTCCAATTTACTTATTAAACATTGATGGTATGTTTGGTTTAAAGACTAGAATAGATAAGGAATAGAATAGTTACTCTAAGGAATAGAATAGATGAGGAATATAATGGAATAGGTATTACTTTGTTTGGTTTACTACTAAAGAATTTCTATGCCAGTGTTTGGTTTGAAAATATAAACTTGGAATAACAAAGGAATAATAAACAAAAAGACCAAAATATCCTTACCCTTATTATTATTATTATTATTATTTTCTACTTATTATTTTCATTATTTTTATTAATTTAGTTTAAGTGTGGGGGAGGGATCATATTGATTATAAGCTTAATTTTTGTTTGTTTAAAAGTAATTAGATTTATCACCCATTTCATCATAGTCTATAAATGATGGAAAAAAATTTCGCTTTTGCTACTTATTATTGTCTATGTTTTCTCTTGAATTTAATTATTTTGACACTTGAAAAATTTATATGCTTAATTCAAAATATTAAAAATTAAATGCTTTTACCTCATTTCATCATTTTGATAATATGATACCTAATAATTATAAGGATATTCTACTTATAAAATGCAACCTACTGAATAATTTTGTGATTTCTTTTAAGAAAATTTGGTCATTTGAAGAAAATTTGAAAAAGAACTAGAATTAACCCCATAAAATAAAACAGAGAAAAAAATAAAAATAAAAAATAAGTGAGAAATTTTTTACTCCGCTGACTTCTAGCCATATTTAAAATTATAAGGTTGAAGTTATTAAGTGGTGCTAGTAGCCAGTTGATAGTAGGTGACTAAATTGATGAACCGGGGATTGTTCACGATACCTTAGAGTTATAAGATTAAGTGACTTCTCAACTAAGCTTAGATGCACACATATTAATTTAAATTATGTCTTTAAATTAGTCAAAGGATGTGAAAGTATCAAAAAGATAATCCATTAAACTTTATATATTGCCTTTTACATGTGGAATTGATTGTCATGATTTAAGATGAATATTGAAATTTTATGAACTAAGTTAAATGCATTTGTGACTTAATGTGATGAATTAGCTATATAACATTTTCATGTGCCATTATTTTTGAAGGATTGAGAAAATATTTTCAATAATGATGTTGTTAATTGTGAATTAATTTTCCTACCTTTATATCCTATTATGAAATTGATGATGAATTAATTTTCTTATGGACAAGCAAATGTTTTAGTGTGGGGAAATTGTTAAGGGCCAATTTGATTGCATTTTGATTTATTAATTGATGAATTATGCCCCTAATTATGTGTTTAAT
>JAOXYD010027611.1:0-14293 GCA_028565735.1 Pinacopodium congolense | reverse complement strand
AGATTTTAAAGGTTACTCTTCACCTTAAAAGAAGATTGTACTTGTTTGCTTGATTAGAATAGAATTATCCAATAAGTGGTTGGAAAGGAGACGTAGCCTGTCTTTGAGGTAGGTGAACTTCTTTAAATTGCCTTGTGTCTTTCTCTTATCTCAACCTATTGCATTTATTTTGATATTTTCATTCACATTCCATCTTATATTGAATCTTTGTTTAGTGATTACATCTAGTTTCCCAATTGATTTAGGTTGCTAGTTTAAACTAGCAAAAAGATTTTAATACCCAATTCACCCCCCACTTGGGTGCCATAGGGCTTATAATATTAATCAATCTATCTTAATTGAAAATTAACTTTAAGCACGTAGATTAATCAAAGAACATAATATAATTAACTTAAGTAACAAAACCTTGATTAATTCAACATAATATCAATATAAAATGAAATTAAGAGTTAAAAGTCATCAAATTATATCCCCAGATGATGATCTAGATCTAAATAACATTTATGTAGCTTTTGGAAACACAAAAGCAACCTACAAACCCAAATTACAAATATTGAAGTAGAAAAACTAACTAAAACTAACATTGATATGAAAATACAAGAAAAGTGTTTACAGCCTAAAACCTACTCTCTTTTGCCTCTAGAGACACCCTTGTACTTATAGGGAGAAGCTACAGCCAAGTAGAGCAGAAAGGCAGCTCAAAAATTGAAAACAAGTTGAAAAATTCATCTCCCGATGCTATATGGCAGGTGGACTCAAAACTATATGGCGCCCTAAAGGTTCTATTAAACCGCCATATAGTTACTTTTCCTTCATCCTTCCACGGTGCATGCTGGATCATTTTACGTTGGTTGGGTAGATCATCATAGAGCTTCTAGACGTGGATCATTTTGCTCACTTTTTACATATTTTTTCATTTAATAACATCAATCCCCATATTAAATAGTTCTAAGGATCAATTAAACATTTAAGTACCAAAATAGGGACAAATATACATCAAATAATATCCAAAAACACTACAAATTTGCTTCTTAATAGTCGTCTCCTTTATCTGTTACTTATTCACTCAAACACGATAAATGGTCACCCATAAAAAATTTTTCTCCCTTTTTATCACTAATCTCAATGTTAAACTCTTATAGAAGGAGAACCCCATCAATTCAATCGTAGCTTTGTATCAAGTTTATTCATTAAATGCTTAAGAGTTGAATGGTCTGTATAAACTATCACTATAGAAAGAACTAAAGAAGACCTAAACTTATTAATGGTGAACACGACAACCATCATTTCCTTCTCAGTGGTGGTATAATTTTTTTAGGCATCATTCAAGGTTTAGCTTGCATAATATATAGGATGAAAGATTTTTCCTTTCCCTTAACTAAGAACAGCTCCAACTGTATATTCACTTACAACACACATAAACACAAATGGAAGAGACCAATCAGGTGAAACAAGGATAGGTGCACTACTGAGTTTCTTCTTTACGAGGTAAAAGGAATGCATACTGTTATCATCAAAATGGAAGATAGTGTCCTTGGTCAACAAATTAGTTAGGGTCTTGGTATTTTTTGATAAATTCTTGATAAACCTCTTGTAGCATCCAACATGTCCTAAAAAACTCATAATCACTCTAAATGAGTTAGATGGTGGAACCTAAATTATTACTTTATTCTTTGCCAGATCTACTTATATACCCCTACTTGAAATTTTATAACCTAACATAGTATACTCTAACACCATAAAATGACATTTTTCCGAATTTAAAACCAAGTTGGTCTCCTCACATCTCCTTAATAGGTTATTCAAATTTTGTAAACATGAATCAAATGATGTGCCAAAAATAGAAAAATCATCCATGAAACATCAATACAAATCTCTATCATATCTATAAAAATTGTCATTATAAAGTGCTAAAAAGTGGTTGGGGCAATACACAAAATGAAAGGCTTATGTCGATTTGCAAAAGTATTATAAGGATAGGTAAATGTAGCCTTTTCTTAATCCTTAAGGGCTATAGGAATTTGAAAGTACCCACTATATCCACCTGAAGGATAATGAAAACTTTTCCCTGCCAATCTTTCTCCTCTTGCTTCTTTTCTTCTTGGTTCTTCATCTTTTCACCTACACTCTCCACTTCCTTACCACTTTTTAAGGTATTAGCCTTAACATGTTTTCTATGATTGACTTCAATAGTACTAGGTAACATATTGGGTAACCTTTGCTATCAGATTTGTGTGATCTGACCTACCTGAGTCTCTAAATATTTAATAGAAGCCTCATGCTTTTATAACTGAGACTCATTGCTTTGAATGTACTTCAGCACTATATCCTCAAAACTAGGCTTCTCTTATAAAGGTGGGTTAGCTTTAAAACTAGGTGGAGGAGGATTTTTAGGGTTGGCTAAAGGTGATTATTGGTAGTTTTGATTATTGCTTTAAAAAACCTTAGGATGGTTCCTCCAACCAAGATTGTAAATGTTTGAATAAGGATATTCTCTTTTCCTATTGAAATTTCCTATAAATTGGGCTTATTTGATCTCGTAAGCAAAAGGACTTCCTGCTTGAAAATCTAAAGATGAATGGGAGGTACTTCCATAATTTTCACACTAAACTGATCCATTAAATGTATTGCTACTAACTCCATTTACTAAACTATTTAGCTTCTTATTTAGTTCTTTCATATGTGCTATTAAGGCTACTGTATCATTGATTGCATGGGCTTTATGTGGCTTCCTAACGTGACACTTTGAATGACACTGGAAGCTATTGGTCACCATCTCCTAAATCAACTTGTATGCTTCATTTAGGGTCTTTCTCATCAAATTACCCCAATAGCAGTATCTAGGTATTCCTAGTAGAAGGTGTGACTCTAGCGTAGAAAATATCCATTTGTTTCTAGGTACTAAACCTATGACTAGGACACTTAGATAGCATTTCTCTAAACATCTCCCAAGCCTCGTATAAGCTCTAATTCTCATATTACACAAATAAGCTAATCTCAGTCTTTGTTTTGACTATCTTGGCTAATAGGAATAAGGTAGCTAAGAAAAGCTTTATAAGGTCATCCCATGTAATGATGGAACCAAGATACATAGTGGATAACCAAGATCTAGCTTATCTCTAAGAGAAAAAGGGAAAAGCCTAAGCTTAATCGCATCCTCTGAAACTCCATTACTTTTAAACAGATCACAAACGTCTTAGAAATTTTACAAGTGCTCATTTGGATCCTCTAAAGCTAAACCACCAAACTGTGAAGCCTTGATCATAGAAATAATTCCATAAGATATTTAAAAATTATTGGTATTTAGCCTGAGCCAAACAATGCTAGCCATATGTCTAACTATATTTCTTATAGCCAAGTCCATCATATTTGATTCCTTATGTTCTTCTCGAGGTCGGATAAATACATGCTCTTGTGGGTCCATTTCTAGTGATTCAAAGTTTGTTTCACTAGATATCCTTACTTCTAGTGGATCAAATAAGCTAGCTCGAGATTCTTTCTTTTCCTATGAAATGTACGATCAAGCTCAGGATCGAATTAAAAATTTCCAAGCTTTTAACCTCATATATACATGAAAAACTAAAAAAAATTAACTAAATACAAAACACTAACTAAGCAAGCAAACAACAGATGAATGGAAACAAAAATCAACAAAAACACTCAAAACTAAAGCTAAGAAAAATAAAACATGAAAATCTTTAAAAAGTAAAAAAAAAACAATGTAATTAAGTTCTAGAGCAATTGACACCAATTTATCCCTAGATTTTAGTTTGCATCCTTGATAACGACATCAAAAACTTGTTGTTGGTTTTATCTGATTTAATCTCTTAACAAAATTTAGACACTTGATTAAAAACCAACTTACAGGCAAGTAAAGTTGTCACAAGTAATAAAGTAGATTAAACGAGTTTGACTTTTCTATAATTACTAGGTCAATTAGATAGAAATTATCTAGAAAGATCGAATTGATTAATTTTAAAACTGAAAAGCACTAAACTAACTTAACCAATTTCAAAAAATGTAAAGGAAGTCAAGTTGCTTTTAAAAATTACCAAATCTAAAAGATTAGCTAAGGATTTAGGTCTTCAATGATTTAATTAAGTGATTAAGACTTATGACAACTAATTTAGAGAATCTGCACAAATTCAAGATAAACCTATGGTTAAGACTATGTCTTTTCTTTATTAATCCTATCATGAAATTTGTTCATTTAATAGGTTTATCCAATAGGCTTAAAGATTAATAGGTTTAATCCTAAGATCTATTATCTTAGCACTATCATACAATGATTAGATTGTGTCATTTATTGATTAATCTAACAACTTGGGTAGGTTTCTCAGATCCTAGGTTATCTATCACTCTTTTATTATGTGGCCAGCATATATAAGAGATTTAAGCACTTCAATAAATGAAAATCAAATCATAGATCATACACAAAAGCTTAATTAAATCATTTACTAACTAATCCTTAGCTAAAAATCAACTCAGCCATACATATTAATCAAAGGAAGCAGGATATGCATATTAACTGGCTTATTTTGACTAATCTAAAAGAACAATGATATAATGATATTTAAGTTAAGAAAACATCAAAAATGAGATTCAAAATATTTAGTAAGCTCTGAACCATGATCTTAGCTTTAGCAAAACTCAAAATCTCCAATTAAAAACACTTGATAACCAAAGAACTTAAAATATGTAAGTTAAGTATCACACTTTCATTAATTTGAAAATAAGAGCAATATATAATGAAATATAAGTTTAAAAAACATCAAAAGTGAGCTTGAAATCGAGTTATAGGTCTGAATCACAAGCTTAAACATATAGGAACTCAAAATCAACTTAAACTCCCCATTATAAATGTTTGAAACCAATAACACCTAAGAACACTAAAGAGAACTAAGCTAGAATTGGCAAATCTGTGTCCTTGATCCAAAATGATGTCTATATACTACAATTCTCCATCTCTAAAGGGTTAAGGACATCCCTTTTTTTCCCCCATTAGGCGTGCATTAATTTTCCACCATGTTCCAACCAAAATTATTGAGAAAAGATTGGAAAATAGCGTCTATCCCTATTAATGGTTGTCAGCATTGCATATCAACGATGTCGTTGATGCCCCCCGTTGAAGGACCAGAAGTTGCCTATCGTTTATGGTTAAAGGGGAAACAATGGTGGATAGTCTAATGAGTGGAGGTGGTAGTAGTTCTCATAAAGCTAAATGTGATAGATATGGTAATACCTCTCATACATCATTAGAGTGTCAAGAAGGAAGTCCTTTTGTTGCAGAATCAGAACAAACCAAATTTGTTAACAATTTCAATAGGCAAAGAGGCAACCTTTTTCAAACACTTATAATCCTAGTTGGAGGAACCATCCTAACTTTTCACAGATCAATAATCAAAGCTACTCACAACCACCTCAACAAATTCAAGCTACTCCTCAAAGAGCACCTCCACCTGGCTTTAGAGTAAACCAACCTCAAAGAGAAGTACCTAATTTTGAAGAAACAATTATGAAGTATATCCAATCTAATGATTCCAGAATGTAAAATCATAAGGCATCAATTAAAAATTTGGAGACTCAAGTTGGACAGATTACTCAAATTTTACAGGAAAGGCTCCCCGGTAAGCTTCCTAGCATAACTGAAGCCATTCTAAGAGAGAATGCCAAGGTGATTACTTTAAAGAGTGGAAAAGAGGTGGAAAGGGAAGAAAGAGAGAATACAAGAAGTCATGACAGAAGAAAGAGAGAGAGTTAAAGAAGAAGGAAAGAAGCAAGAAAAGGATGATGAGGGTATGAGTTCAAAAAAGCCACCTAGGTTATTTGCTGATCCAAATGTGCAACCAAACAAGCCTAAGATTTTATACCCTCAAAGTTTGAAGAATACTCACTTAGATAAGCAATTTGGAAAATTCTTGGATATGTATTAAAAGCTTCATATCAATACCCCATTTGTAGAAGCAATTACTCAAATTCCTTTATATGCAAAGTTTCTGAAGGAAATCTTGTCCAAGAAAAGAACATTTGAAGAATAAGAGACAGTGAAGCTTAATGAAGAGTGTTCTGCTATCCTTTTGAAAAATTAACCCCCAAAGCTCAAGGACTTTGGTAGTTTCACCATTTCTTGTACAATTGGTAGCTTACAAATTGATAAGGCTTTGATGGATCTTGGAGTAAGTATTAATCTTATTCCCTTATCCATTTCCAAGAAATTAGGATTGGAAAAACCTAAACCCACTACTTTCTCATTGAAATTGGCAAATAGATCAGTTATCTATCTAAGAGGAATCATCGAGGATGTTTTCATGAAATTTGATAAATTCATTTTTCCTGTCAATTTCTTGGTTTTGGATATGAAGGAGGTCAATATAGTGCCTATTATCTTGGGAAGACCATTCATGGATACTGCAAGGGTACTAATCGACGTGCATGGAGGGAAGTTCATTCTTAGACTTCAAGATGAAGAGATTGAGTTTAATGTTTTTTGAGCATTGAAATGTCCTTCCACCATGGATTCATGCAACTGCATTGATGTTCACACTACTTCATGTGATCTATTCGATTATCTTTGTTTAGATCCATTTCATAAGGCTTTAGTCCATTCATATTCTGAAGAAGCTGAGGAAAGTAAAGTAAAAGAAGTCGCGAAAAAGTTAGAAGGGGGAAAGTAGACATCAAGTTGAATTCAATGTAGAAGGTTTAAGCCTTTAGATAGGTTAGATTCAATCTAGAAGGCTTGAGCCTTTAGATAGGCCAATTTAATCTCTTCCAAAACCCATCATTGAAGAACTACTAACACTAGAATTAAAGCCTTTCCCCCCAAATTTGAAGTACATATTTTTACGACCTCCATCTCAATTTCCTGTTATCATTTCATCATCATTAAGTAATACGATGGAGGAGAGATTGTTGAGAGTTCCGAGAGAGCATCAAAATGCTATGGGATGGACCTTAGAAAATATTAAAGTATTAAGCCCTTCTATATTTACGCATCAAATATTTATTGAGGAAGGAAGTAAACCTTGGGTCCAACCTCAGTGCAGGCTTAACCGGAATATTAAGGAAGTGGTAAAAAATAAAGTAGTCAAACTCCTTGATGTTGGTATTATTTATCCCATTTCTGACTCTGCATGGGTAAGTCCAATTCAAGTAGTACCTAAGAAAGGAGGGACTACAATAATGAAGAATGAGTAAGATGAATTGATTGGCACAAGGAAAGTCACTGGTTGGTATATGTGTATTGATTATCACAAATTGAAAGATGTCATAAGAAAGAATCATTGTCCTTGACCCTTCATCAATCAAGTCATCAAAAGGTTAGTTAGGCATAGTTTTCATTGTATCTTAGATGTATATAGTGGATATTTGCAAATTCCTATTACCCTTGAGGACTAGGAAAATATAACATTTACATATCCGTATGGAACTTTTTCATATCGACTCATTCCTTTTGGCTTGTGCAATGCCCCTACTACTTTTCAGTGCTACATGATAGCAATTTTTTTAGATATGATTGAAACTTGCATTAAATATTTCATGGATGATTTTTCTGTATTTGGTACATCTTTTGATGCATGTTTGGAGAATCTAGAGAAGGTCTTAAGGAGATGTGAAGAAACCAACTTGGTTTTGAATTGGGAAAAATGTCATTTTTTGCTACAAGAGTGTACAGTTTTAGGTGATAAGATTTCAAGTAAGGGCATTGAAGTAGATCCAGCTAAATTAGAAGTAATTGCTCAACTACCACCACCTCATTCAGATAGAGCAATTCGAAGTTTTCTTAGACATGTTAATTTCTATAGGCAATTTATCAATGATTTTTCCAAGATAGCAAAGCCCCTTACTGAATTTTTTCCTAAGGACACAATTTTTAACTTTTAGGATAAGTGTGCATTCTTTTCAATTGCTAAAGGAAAAGCTCACAAGTGCATATATTTTGGTATCACCTTATTGGTCTCTTGCTTTTTAGTTAATGTGTGGTGTGAGTGATTTTGTAGTTGGTGAAGCACTTGGCCAAAGACATGAAAAGATTTTCCATATAATCTATTATGCAAGTTGCACATTAAATGATACTCAAAAGAATTACACCCCTATTGAGAAGGAGATGTTAACTGTGGTGTTTGCAATTAATAAGTTTCGATCCTATTTGATTCTTTCAAAGGTAATAGTCTATACAGACCATTATTCAATGAAGTATCTGATGAATAAGCTGGATGCCAGCCACAATTAATTTTATGTGTTCTCTTTTTACAAGAGTTTGACATTGAAATTAAAGATAAGAGAGGTAAAGAAAATTTTGTGGCAGTTCACTTATCTCGTTAGGATGAGATCGTAATGGATAAAGGAGACAACCAAGGCATAAAAGAGGTGTTTCCTGAAGAACAGTTACTAGCCATGCTTACTTTTCCTTGTTATATGGATATAGTGAATTGTTTGGATGTTAATGTTATACTTCCTAACTTCTTGTACTAACAAAAGAACAAGTTATTTTTAAATGTTAAGAAATATCTTTATTATGAACCTTTTCTTTACAAGATATGCGCAAATGGAATATTTTAAAGATGTATTGCTGCTGAAGAAGTGCCCTTAATTCTTGGTCATTTCCATTCAAAAGAGATTGGAGGATGCTTTGGTCCTACTAGAACTACACACAAAGTGTTGGAGTGTGGTTTCTATTGGCCTACACTATTTAAAGATGCATTTTATTTTTTTTAAGTCTTGTGACAATTGCCAAAAGGTTAGAAATATCTCAAGGAGACATTAAATGCCTCTGAATAACATTGTGGTGTGTGAAATTTTTTACGTTTGGGTTATTGATTTCATAGGACCATTACCTTCTCCATACTCAAACCAATACATCTTAATGGCTATTGATTTTGTGAGTAAACGGATTAAAGCAATTGCTCTACCAATGAATAATGCAAAAGGTGTAGTTCTCTTTCTTAATAATAACATTTTTACTCGATTTAGGACATCTAGAGCAATTATAAGTAATGAGGGAACACACCTCTATCACAAGTTGTTTAAGTCCCTCTTATCCAAGTATGGTACTACATATAAGATAGCTACACTTTCTCATCCCTAGACTAATGGTCAAGTAGAAATATCCAATCGAGAGATTAAGCAAATTTTGGAAAGGAAAAGACCTCTAGCTCTTCAAGAAAGGAGTGGTCACTTAAGTTAGATGATGCACTGTAGGCATATCGAATTGCAAATAAGACACCCATTGGAATGTGTCCTTACAAGTTTGTGTATGGTAAGGCTTGTCATTTACCAGTTGAAGTAGAGCACCATACCTGTTGAGTCATTCATTTTTTAAATTTTGACTTAGAGAAGGATGGAGAAGAAAGATAGTTGCAATTGAATAAGTTGGATGAGTTTCATCTTAAAGCTTATGGTTACTCTAAATTGTATAAAGAAAGAGTTAAGAGGTGGCATAATAAGCGTATCATTCATAAAGAATTCAAGGTTGGTGATAAAGTCTTGGTTTATAATTCCAGATTAAAGTTATTTTAGGGCAAGTTAAGACTAAGATGGGCAGGCCCTTATGATGTCACCAAGGTCTATCCATTTGGAGTAATTGAAGCTACTAATGGTCACTCATCTTTCAAGGTTAATAGGCAAAGAGTGAAAATAAATGTACCTAATTCAGTCAATTCTTCTTTTGAGGCTCTTTCACTATTTAATCCTTATTGAACTAGAAATTCTCCTTGTTAGATAGGTAATTTTGTGTGATTTTATTTTATTTTGTGTGTTAAGATATTTAAATATTGTTTCGAACCCTTTTTAAGTGTGTTTAATTAAGTTAAGTGTGTTTTCTTTAGAATAGTCTTAGTTTGGTGTGGCTTTTTTTCATTTCGAAATATTTTATCATAGTTCTGAATCCATTTGATGCATAATCCAATTCATGTTGATAGAACTTGAATTTAAGATGTTTTAGTTGAGAATTTTGAGGAAAATTAGGTCATTTAGCATTAAATAAACCATCAACGGCAGTCTCGGAGACCCTCGTTAAAGGATGAGAGACCACCGTTGAGTGACTTGTTCAGTAGCATCAACGAGGGGCTGTTCATCCTACAACAGCGATGTTGTATGATGAACAGGATTCCATTGAAGAGAGAAAAAGAGATAAATACGATGCAGTTCCACTATTCATCTTTGTCTTCCTCCTCTTTCTTCTCTGAAACGCCCTTTTCTCCCTTAAATCTTCAAACCATCCTATCTTGCTCATTTATCAGCCATATCATTTGTTTTAATGTCTATTTGTCACATTTTGAGTCTTCTATACAAATTTAGCATCAAATTGCTTAAAAAAACAACAGATTTCTTTAAAAATCTTCTAAACTTTCCTGATCCTTATTTACCCTTAAGGTGCAATTATTCAATTTTCTTTTGATATAGACCTCCATTTGATTAGGTTTTGGTATCATTATCTTCATAATTTCATTAGCTTTCATTTGATGCCAATTCATATTATTGTCATAAAAAATTTAGAATATTCCGGTCAAAAGAGAATAATCACCGGAAATGTTTCTAAGTTTTCCTAACATTTTTTGACTTTTTGTATCTGTTATTTGAACATTTTCTAGTCCAATGGCTCCCCGAAGGAAGAGATTGACATATGATCCTATCTAATTTACTAGACAGATGAATTTTAACTAGTATAAGGCATATTGCAGCAACGAGTTTATCATTAAACGTTCGATCCATTCAGACTTGGAGGTGTATTTCAACATCTATAATGCCTTTCGATCATTAGAATAGGATTCAGTCCTCACTTTGGAGTTAACCTTTTATCCAGCCTTGATTCGAGAGTTCTTCATGAATATTGAGGAGAAGGAAGAGGTCGACACTATTAAGATGCGCTCAACTATTAGAGGTATTTTGATTCAAATCACTCGTGCCTCTATTTCTGCTTTATTAAGAGCACCAGATGAAGGGGAAATTTTTACAAACACAAAGGATCCTCTCTATGGCAACAAGGTTGCTACAGATCCATCTTTTTCAATTGCTGCTGCTAGGGACGCCTTAGGATTGACTAGGAATGCCCGAGGTTATATCACTGCTAATTTAGAGGCTCGGGAGCAAATTATAGTTGCTTTTGTTAGCCATAATATTGTGCCCCAAGCTAGTGGATTGAATGAGATGAGGTTTGTTGATATATATCTATTGTATAAAGATGCTGAATGGATTAGGTGCTATCTAAGGTTTACCTTTAGTTGGCTTCATTATTTTGTCTATGTGAGATGTAGTGAAAATTAAGAGGCCTAGCAAGAATTTCTGCTTCCCTTGCTTATTGATGAGGATATTTAGGGATGCAGGAGTTCCTGTCAATTCTATGAAGTATGACCATCTTACTCGTCAGAATATGGTCAATTAAGGCAGACTGAAGTTATGGAAGTTTACTTATTAAAGATGTCAGTGACGCTGCCTTCAAGAGGGTGAGGTACCTGCAGGTCTACCTAGTGATGCTACATAACGAGAGGTACTTGAGGACATAAGTGAGGCTTCATCGGAGGCCACTCTGAGCATTTATCCACCATGCCAATATTCACTTACTGCTACTTCCATCCCACCACCACCAACTGCTTATGACAATTCTTAGGTTACTATTCTCTAGTACCTGATTAACACAGAGACTCACATGACATTTGATCTTTTAGAGTTTCACTCAGCTTTGTTTTTCTAGATGTCTCATCATTTCGATAGTCTTGAGCATCAAGTTGATGATTTGATTTCACGAGTTCAGAGCCTCGAGGATTATCAGCATGCACAGGATGACGATGATCCTGCTTTTTAGTTTAGTTGACTCAAGTGGCTTTAGGCAGTATTTTTTTGTTTGTTTTATTTCTGTTTTAAGTTTCATAATATAGGTTTCTTTTTTGTAGTGTTGATTTTTTTCAGTTCTATTGGCTACATTTTGTCCTTTGGCTCCTTGGTTGTATTTTTTCTTACATATTCATATGATTGGAGTATTCTTTTGTTATTATTTATGTTTTTTGCTTTTGGTTGTTTCAGTTTCTGCAAATTTCACCACGAGATCTTCAAGTCTATCTCAAATAGGTGTATTTCTTTCACTACTCTCCTACATTACACTTTTCAATTTCTTTATCAAACATTAAGGACAAGGTTTCGTTTAAGTTTGGGGCAGGGATCACATCACATTGACATTAATCCACATCATATTGATATTAGTCACTTAAGTTTTTGTTTGTATAATAGTCATTTAATTTATCATCAATTTCATCATAGTCTATAAATTGTGGAAAAAAAATTTAAGTTTTAGTCTTTCTTATTGTCTATTGATAATGGGTATTTAACATTGTTTTAGGATGCATATTTCATTATGTTTTTACCCATTTGGTAATTGAATTACACCAATATAGAGTTATTATTGTTAATTTTAGGTGTATATTGTTTCTTAGGCATGTTGTGGAGATTTGGACTTAATTAGAGCTTATTGTGGATCATAAAGAAGACTCAAATATATGGAGTTCAAACAAGTAGAGTTCAGTCGACCAAATGGAGAGTTAGGTCGACAGAATTGACAACAATCGATCGAATAAATCGAAAGGAATTTTTTGTTGGACCAAATAGAATAACATTGATTTTAGGCCTCTTGTGTGGTTAATGCTTTTATTGCAAGTAATTTATGGACCAAGTAGATTAATTGAGAGTAAAAGAGAAAAGGGATGCATATGACCACTAGGTGTAACTTGTTTAAATGAGGTAAGTCCCAAAACAATCCACCGTTGTTATTTAGGAAATCTAATCCAAATTAAGTCTGAAGCCTTAACCATTTTTAGTTTCTTGAGTCAAGTTTAGTTGCATTTAGTTCATTTTGAATCCTGCATATTTACTTATCTTGTTCACCTTATTTTAATTACTAATCCATCAAATCTTGAGTTTCTGAGTTAATTCTACATTGTTTAACTTAATTTGCTTACATATTGGATTTCCTTTGGGTACGATACTTAGTTTTCACCATTTTATATTACTTGTCAACGAGGTACACTTACCTCCTTTTGTTTGGTCTAGGAGAGATTTTTAATTCATTTATATTGCTTAATTAGACCAGCAATAAGTTTTTGGCGTCATTACCAGAGAATCATAATTATGGGTTGTTAGGTTAGACGATGTTGATTGTCTCAAGTTTATTTCTTGTTTTTTTTTCAATTATTTATTTAAGTTGTTTCAGTTGATTGTTTAATTTCCTAATTATTTTGCTTGTTTTTCTTTAATTTGCTTTATCTCTGGTGTTAGTGTTTTTATTACGTTCTTTTATTTATGCACACTCGTGGTCAAAAGCCCGAGATTTTGCCACTAGATATTGAAATTGAGAAAAATGTTTGTAGGTTGAGAAAAGAAGAGGTTACAGAAGGACAGTATAAGGGTGAAGAGAAGTTTGTAGAGATAGCACAACGTAAAGAAGATCTTATGCAGAATCCTGAAGGGGGAAGGAAATTGACAATGATGGATCTAACTATAAGGCATAACAATAGACCTTGCCCCTTCCCCCCATTATAAGGCCGAGGATTACAATAGTAACTTTGAGATTCCCCACAACATTACTTCTATGATCAGGGCATCTCAATTTGGAAGATTCCTTTAGAGGATCAGAACACCCACTTGGAAACTTTTCTAGATATTTGTTATCTATTTAAAAAGGATGGGGTGTCGGATGATGCAGTGAGACTACGGTTATTCCCATTTTAAGTTAGGGATAAGGTAAGAGCTTTGTTAGCCTCTCTAAAATCAAGTTCCATTACCACTTGGGATAAGCTGATGAGATTATTTTTCGCCAAAATTTTATTAATTGCCAAGGTTGCTAAGATGAAGAACGAGATAACTTCTTTTACCCAATATGAGAATGAGAGTTTGTATGAAACGTGGGAGAGTTAATAAATATGTTGCCATAGTGCCCTAGTTATGTTTTTACCATATGGCAGCAGGTCAATAGCTTTTATACAGTATTGACCCCACCAATTAGAAGCACAGCAGCTAGAGGTAGCTTGATGAGAAAGACACCAGATCAAGCCTACAGATGGATTGATGAGATGACCACAAGCAGTTTTCAATACCATACAGATATGCATCCTAGAAGACCTACTGGTGTTCATATAGTGGACAATACAATGGCTTTATTAGCTCAGATGGATGTTTTGACAAGGAAGTGGGATAGTTTGATGTAATGTGTAAAACGAGGGACAAGTTCATCAATGAGGAGTTATGTTATGTGCGAGCATTATGGTGGAGATTCCCATCAATCTTCAGAATGCCAAGTTGGAAA
>JAOXYD010027601.1:0-14295 GCA_028565735.1 Pinacopodium congolense | reverse complement strand
ATTATTTTAAAAATTCTTTCAATCCTCAAGCTAAATTTATTGAAGTCAAATCAATAGTTGAGGGTTCAAAGTTGATGCCTAATTGTTCATAAAATTATCCATCAATATTGTAAAGATCCAAATTTTTATTTATTGTCAAAATACTTATTTTATCTTTTGAAATAAGTAAATAAAGATGCACTCCAATTTAGTTTATCATTTTTAAATATTAGAATCAAAATAAATCATAATTAGTAAAGAAATATGCGTATATATACTCACGAGAAAGAGTGAAAATATTTTTTTTTCAACCTCTAAAACCTTCCATACAGCTCTCAACATATATCCACTTTCGTCCAACCACTATTTTTGCCGATTTAAAATTCTATAGAAAGCTTTCGAAATACTCTATCATTTCCCTCAACTTATTTTACCAAAATTAATCCAAATTTGAAAAAAATCAAGACTATAAATTTTAACACCTTTAGGTAAGTCTTCATTCTTCACTTATTTTTTAGCCAAATCAATACTATCATCATTTTTAAGAACCCAAAAAATGTAGAAAAGGAGTGTTAATCAATTGTGATCGGGCCATTTGGATGATGAGCGAAGATAGGTCATCCTTAACTTTTGGAGCTTCAATTTGCCTAAACCAAAAGGAATTAGAACTCCATATAAATACCATTATATTAAGGAAGAGAAGATCATCTTTTCTAGGTTGGTCCGATGACCAATAACTTCTAGGATGGTAGTGCGTGAGCTGGTGATTTTCTAACTAGTCTAGAAATGCTCTAAAATATTTTTAAAATTTTCTATAAATTATGTGGATCAATTTTTATAACTGTGATATAATGAATTTCTTAATTTTTGATGAGTTAAAAATTCTGAAAAGTTTAGGTAAGAATAGAATCAATGACTGAATTGCATAATTAGATTACCCTATCAAATCTAATAAGACCTAAATTATTGATTGAGCACAATAACTTGCAGATGAAATTAATTGAGATATTTCTTTTCCTATTTTCCGAGTGCATTAGGAATAGGACCTTTATCGCGAGGCTTAAACAAGGAAGTGTGTCAATCAAATAAGTTTATATTTACTTATTGATATAGAATTTGTACCAATCTTTATACATGATTCAACATTGGATGTATGATAACATGACAACTTAAGATGGATGTCGTGTTCATGTATATGTGTGTATGATATAATATCGATATATATGTATATAATACCTACATTTATTCTATATATATACACGTAATTACGTCACCATCATCATAAGGCCCATATGATTATTATTACGATATCTAAGTATGTACATATGGATTGGGTATTTAGGGCATACTGTATCCATTTATGATGATCCTTGTATGACAAAGTTCTTATTTAATTAAATTATGTCATTGATGTTTGTATTGTGTATTTGATTATGATTGTGTAATAAGAAAACTTTGTAGGATGTGCCACTTGATGGGTATATCAAGACTAGATGTACATTGATTATGATCATAAGAGATGTTATATTTTATGATATTGAGAAATATACGGATCGATCATGGTTAATGCTTCACTTTAGGTCGGGTCCTGGTGTGATATGTTTATTATTGATGTGCTTGTGTTTATGATGTATTGAATAAGAGTTAGTCTGTTAGTGATGCTTGACTCCCTACAGTCCTTTTAGACTAAGAGAGTTTTGTGGTTATTATAAGTATAAATGTATGGTTGAACCACTAGTTATGACTAGCTTCCCTTAGTCATTCGATATTTAGTGTTATAAAGATTATCTTTGAAGACTAGGGTTCTATAGATATTCCTTATCTATGATCGTTTATATATTGAATATGATTTGACCTACATCATGTATGATTGTATAGTAACATACCAACATCTTTTTATGTGTCAGCATATTTTTTGGGTATCATAGAATGATATAAACTTACTAAGTGAGATTTGAATTCCCTTAACCCTATTTTTCAAGTTAGTTGCCACCAACTTTGCAACAGTAACTTCTAAGGAGTGTCGGTTGCAACATATCTACTATTATGTATACTTTTCATTTGTTTTCACATGCACTTATACTGTAGTATCATCATTGGCATGATTTAATATGTTATAAATTTTCTTCTGACACATGTTGGTGTTATTGTACATTTATTGTGAATGTGCTTATGCATGTCTACATTATCATTAATTTTTCTTAGATTTTGTGAATATTTCTATTACTAGTAGTTAAGCTTACTTGAGATCTAAGGGCTTCAATTCTTAAATTTTATGTACTTGTTTTGGAAATGACAAATTTGGTATCAGAGTCTAGGTTACATGAACTATAACCTAAAATGTTATTCAATTTATTATTGCAGACACATAGGATACTCATCTGCTTTAATTGCAAGTACTGACTATTCCTTTACTTCCTTTTTCAATATTAATAAATGAGTGAGATTCCTCACCTAACTTGACTAACAAGCCCGTGATGAGGCATCAACACAAGATGAGGTGATTGCCCCTGCATAATTAATTAAAGGGCACATTAGACACAGGATGACCAAGATTCAAAAGGCACCTCCAAAGGAACTAAAGGTGTCACAGGGAGTTTTCTAAGGTGCCTACATTTGACATGCAAACATTTTTTACAAGGATAAAAGCCAACAATGCCATATTACGGGACTCAATAATGAGGATGCAATAGTAACAACAACAAGTTCCACCATCAACAGTAGTCTCTGAGCAGGAAAGGTCAGATATATAATTTTCAATGACGTATTCAAGGTTTCGTCTATTGGAGTTCGATGAAACCATGCCTAAGGAGATCGTTGACTTCCTCAATGAGGTAGAGATAAGGGTTAAAAGACTATATTATTATAATTTGTAACTAGTAGATCTAGTGCAAATGTCCTTGTAGGGAATGGTCAAAGTTGGTATTAAGACCACATTCTTCTATACTCGGATTCTATGACCTAGTCACTGTTCAAGGAGAGGTTTATAAACTATTACTCTCCTTTTTAGTTTGAGAGGCACTCAAGTTGGAGTTCTTAAATCTTTGCTAAGGAGGTAGGAGTATATCAATGAATTTATCTAATAGAGTTTATATGCACTATTTATTGTTTCAGATGAGATAAGACAGAATAATCAGTATATATTAAAATTGGGACCCCTTTTCATCAACATGCCTATGAGTTATTGGGAGAAGATATCTACTCTAGTAGATATGACTAAGTAGTTAAAAAGGATCTTCATAGAGCATGCTATATTAATTAGTGGAGATTAGAGCAAAAATCATTTGACTTAATCTTTCAACTCTTAGTAACAACAGCAACATTAATTATATTTTTTGCTAGTATACATTTCAGAGTAAGAGCTCTCGAAAAAGGGCTATTCACACATATAATAAGGCAAATAAACATCTCAAAGAATTCAAGTTTGAACCCAAAGCATATAGTAGTAGTAGTGAATGAAACTTCGGGCATAGTAGTTCCAACTTGGCTTCTTTTACCTATCAGTATTATTTTAAGGTACATCAAGGTTTATATAACATACTCCTAAGAGTTTGTTACAAATGTGGTTAATATAGGTATATGATCAGGGATTATCCAACAACAAGATTAGTTCTCTTTTGGTGTGGCGCAGATGTCATTTCAATAGCCTTGGGAAGGATCATAGTTCGGTGGCTAACAAGGTTGAAGTTTTGGAGAGAGACATATGGGAGATAGATATAGAGGTTACAATCAATGATAGTCCTCCATCTTTTAACAAGTAGGTCACAATCAAACTAGAGTGTTCACTCTCATCCCTCAAGATATACAAGCTTCAAATGTCGTGGTATCAAGTATTCTTCTAATTTTGAATTAAAATTTAGAGCTCTAATAGATCCAAGAGTGGTCCTTTCTTTTATATTGCCTAATTTTACTTTGATATTAGATATAGTATTGGATAAGATGGAAAAATCCTCATTGGGCTCCACATCTCTTAGTGATACTATAGAGGTGGATGTGATTTACTATTTGTGTCTTATAGAGATTGATGGTAGGATATTAGCAGCAAACCTAATGGTTCTACCAGTCTTAGATTTTGATGTAATATTAAGGATGAATTGGTTATTTAGTGATTATGCTAGCTTAGATTATAGAGAGAAGAAAGTACCAACTTGGATTCTAGAGAGAAGAAAGTAGTGTTTAAGATTCCAAGTGACATAGAGTTTACTTTTCAGGGAGACAGATAGACTATCACATCTAATATAATTTTAATATTAGTGGCCAACAAGATGCTCAAACAGGAGTGTTAAGGATTTTGCGCCTTGGTCAAGGGTCTATTTGTAAAAAGTAATAATCTATAAAGTGTTCTAGTAGTTTGAAAGTTTTCAAATGTATTTTCTAAATATTTATCAAGGCTACCTCTAGAAGGAGAAATCACATTCTATATTAAACTAACCCCTGGTATATGATTGATTTCTATACTCCTTATAAAGATAAGGGCCTCATTAGGCCTAACACGTTACCATGGAGTGTGTTGATACTATTTATAAAGAAGAAGAATGATTCTCTTCGGTTATGTATCCACTAAGGTAATTAAATAAGGTGATTATCCACAACGAATACTCACAACCTTAAATCAATGACCTACTTGGCCAACTTTAAGGTGCTAAGTATTTTTCTGATATCAACCTAAGGATTAGATACCATTAATTAAGGCTTTGTTTACTTTGGCTTTTATTTTTAGTTTTGGTTTCCTATTTTTCTAAACACAAAAATCGATAAATAAAACACACTAATACAGCACAGAAATCGATAAAGAAAACACAATTACCAATACAAAAATACAACAACCTCAACACAAAACCATAATCCACAACCCAACTAAACATCCCCTAAGGATTAAAGGAGAAGATATACTTAAAATTGTCTTCAAGACCTAGTACAACCATTAAGAATTCTTAGTAATATCTTTTGGCCTTACCAATGTGCTAGTAGCTTTCATAGATTTAATAAATAGGTTGTTCAACTAGTTCTTAGATAGGTTCCTAATTGTCGTCATCAACGATATTTTGATATATTCTTAAACAGATAAGGAACAAGCTCAACACTTAAGAATGGTGTTGCAAGCTCTTAAAGAGCATCAATTGTATACTAAGTTTTCAAACTATAAATTTTAGTTGGAAAGCATTGCATTCTTAGGCCATATGATATCTCAAGATGGAATGCAAGTTGACTCTAAGAAAGTGGAAGCTCTAACAAATTGGCAAAGACTTAAGACAATGATAGAAGTATGAAGCTTCTTAAGGTTAGCAAGCTATTATCAAAGATTTATTTAAGACTTTTCTAAGATAGCAATCTAACTGACCTGATTGATGCAAAAGAATGTCAAATTTGTTTTTCCTTGATGCCTGTAAGGAGAGCTTTTGAAAGATGAAGAAATTTTTAATCATAGGATCAATGCTAGCTTTACCAACTAAAGGTAAAGGATTTTAGTTATAATGTAATGCTTTTCGAGTTCTCCAAGATGCGTGTTAATGTAGAAGGATATGCTGATCGCTTATGTTTCCATCCTACAAAAAAAGGAAAGAACAAAACCATTTTACTCATGATTTAGAAATGATATCAGTGATCTTTACCTTAAAGATTTGGAAATATTATCTGTATAGTAAGATGTGTGAGATTTACATGAATCACAAAAGTCTAAAATATATATTTCAATAGAAAGATTTAAATCTAGGGTAAAGAAGGTGAATGGAATTGTTGAAGGACTACGACTACATGATTCAATATCATCTTTAAAAAGCAAATATCGTAACAGATACACTAAGTAGGAAGTTTTTAGGTAGGCATACCATAATCAATAGAAGAGCTTTGACCAAGAATTTGCATGATCTTATGGATCAAGGAGCTCAGTTTTAGATTTCATATTTGAGAGTACTATTAACTAGTATTAGAGTGTAGTTAGTATTGTTAAATAGAATTTAAGTCACTCAAGTTCTAGACCCTAAGTTTCAAAAACTTATGTATGAATTTTAGGAAGGTTGCCACATAGATTTTGAGATCGATAGAGTAGGAATTCTAATGATGAATAGAAGACTAGGCATTCCAAATATAGAAAACCTGAAGAAGGATATTTTAAAAGAAATGCATTATATGATTTATAATGTACAACCAGGTTCTACTAAGATGTATTACAACCTTAAGGACACATATTAGTGGAACAGTATAAAAATGGATGTTGATGAGTATGTTTCTAGGTGTTTAATATGCCAACAAGTGAAAGTCGAGCATCAGAAGCCCTCAGATAAGCTACAATCATTGCCTATTTCTTATCAATGAAATCCACTTGCTCAATTTCCAAATTCACACGAGTATTGATCGAACGGATAATGTATCTAATATATCTCCATAAAGTGCCTATGTCAATAGTTTCTAATTGAGTGTTACAATTTACATCTCAATTCTAAATGAAATTATAGAAGGCATTAGGTATTAGATTGGATGTTAACATATTATTCCATCTTCAAATTGATGAGTAAGCTAAAAGGACAATTCAAACCTTAGAAGATTTGCTAAGGACGTGCGTGATTGACTTTAATAGTAGTTGGGATCCATACTTGGCTCGAATCAAGTTTGCTTATAATAATAGCTACCAGAGTGTACTATAAAGTCATTCGAAAAGGTAGATCATCCATATGTTGGGAGGAGGTAAATGAGAGGTAGTTAAAGAGCACATTTCTAATCAAGGTCGTATTAAACAAGATTCTCTTGATCAAGTAGAGAGCAAAGACATCGTTCAACATATAGAAGAACTGTGTGGACCCAAAGCATAAGGAGGTAGAATCCTAAGTCAGAGATTTAATATTTCTAAAGGTATCTACAATGAAGAGTATGTTAAGATTCAGAAAGAAATGAAAGTAGTCTCCAAGATATATTAAATCTTATAAGATAATAGAGAGAGTTAGAAACTTGACATATCAATTAGTGTTATCCCCAGATTTATCCCAAGTCCACCTAGCATTCCATATCTCTATGCTTTGCAAATATGTTCCCAATTCTTCTTATATACTCTAACTACAAAGTGTGGAGGGGAAAAAGAACTTGACCTATGAAAATGAGCTAGTAGCCATTTTAGATTCTTAAGTACGTCAGCTACGATCAAAACAGATTATAGTAGTCAAGGCATTGCAAAGCAATGATGGCATTGAGAAAATTATTTAGGAGACAAAGTGAAAGATATAAGAGTATATCTATACTTATTTCCTCAATTGAAAATTATTGTAAAATTTGGGGATAAAGTTTCAATAAAAGGTGAAGAATATAAAGACTCAAATTTTTATTTATTGTCAAAATAATTATTTTTATCTTTCAAATTGAGTAAAAATAAAGGAGAACTCCCATTTGGTTCATCATTTTCAAATATTAAGATTAAAATGAATCATTAGCAGTTAAAGGATCCGCATATATATACTTGCAAGGAAGAGTGAAAGTAATATTTTCAACCTTTGAAACCTTCTATAAAGTTCTCAATGTAAACCCAACTTTCAATGACCATAACTTTGTTGTCTAACCATCATTTTTGGTGATTTAGGACTCTATGGAAAGCTCTCGAGATCCTCTATCATTCCCCTAAACTCATTTCACCAAAATTAACCTAAATTTAGAGAAATCAAGGCTAGAAGTTTCAGCATCTTTAAATAAGACCTCATTCTTTAATTTCTTATCATTTTCGAGCCAAACCAATACCATCATCATTTTTAACAATCTTGAAAATATAAGAAAGGAGTGTTAATTGACAGTGATCAGACAATTTAGAAGGTGAAAAAATATAGGTCATCATCAACTTTTGAAGTTTCAATTAACCTAAACTAGAAGGAATTAAAGCGTGAGATAGATGCCATTAGATTCAAAGGAGGAGACAGTCATTTTTGGGTTAGTAGACGACTAACTGTCACTGGGACGATGGCATATGAAGCTAGTTATTTTTTACCAACTCAGAAATGCTCCAGAATATCTGTAAAATTTTCTATAAATTATATGGATCAACTTTCATAACTATGGTATGATGAAATTCTTGATTGTTTATAAGTTAAAAATTTTGGAAAGTTTAGACAAGAATAAGATCAATAACTAAATTACATAATTAGATTATCTTGTCAAATCTAATAAGGCATAGGTTATTGATTGAGCTCAATAATTTGTAAATGAAATTGATTGAGATATTTCTTTCCCTATTTTCTAAGTGTATTAGGAGTGGAGCCCTCATCACAAGATTATACAAGAAAATGCACCCATGAGGTAAGTTTATGTCTACTTAATGTTACAGAATTCATCTAAGTCCTTAAACATAGTTCAACACTGGACAGATGATAGCATGCCAGGTTAAGATGGATGCTTTGTTCATGTGCTTGTATATATGATATATCTATATATATGTATACATACATATCAGTACCTACATTTATACTATATATATATACACGTAATTATGTAACCACCATCTCAAGGGCTATATGATTATTATTACAATACCTAAGTATATACATATAGGTTAGATACCTAAGGCATATTACATGCATTTATAATGATCCTTATATAATTGAGTTCTTGGTTGATTAAATTTTGTGATTAATGTTTGGATTGTGTGTTTGATTATGATTATGGAGTAGGAAAACTTTATAAGACATGCCACTTGATGGATATGGATTAGGACTAGATGTAACTAGTTACAATTATAAGAGATGTTATATTTCATGATATTGAGATATGATACAGGCTGATTTTAGTTGATACTTGCTTCTAGGTCGGGTCATTATGTTATGTGTTTATTATTGATGTACTTGTGTTTTAGACGTATTGATTAAGGGTTGTTCTATTAGTGACACTTAACCCTTTGCAATCCCTTTGAATTAAGAAAGCCCTATGACTATTATCAGTATAGGTGTATGGCCTAATCATTAATGATGTTTAGTTCCCGTAACTGTTCAAGGTTTAATATTATGATAATTACCCTTAGCGATTAGGGTCTTACAAATATTTCTTATCTATGATATTCTATGTAGATGTAATTTAACCTGCATTATATATGTTTAGATAGTATAGTATCAACATCTTTTTTTGTGTGAGCATGTCATTTGGTATCTTACTCATTAAGGTATTACTCCCCTCAATCTTATTCTTCATATTAGATATTACCAGCTTTGCAGTAGTGATTTTCGAGGAGTGTTAGCTGCAATGACATACATAATCATTACCACTATGTATGCTTTTATTTGTTTTTAACTACACTTATACTCTAGCGATTGCAATGACATGATTTAGTCTGTTGTAATTTTTCTTATGATTTACACTAGCATAATTATATCTTTATTGTGTATGTACTTATACATGCCTATGTTATCATTTATTTTTCTTAGATTTTGTGTATATTTCTATCGCTAGTAGTTAGGCTTACTTAGGATCTAAGGGCTTCAATTATCCAATTTCCCATGTATAGTATTTTGGCTTATAATAATAATAATAATAATAATAATAATAACAACACTAACAATAACATCAACAACTTATCTTATACAAAAAGAAGAAAAACAAAAAATTATTAGTGTTTTGATTACTTAAGAAAGAAATAATGTGGACTAGAAGATCAATGGTAGCCAAACTCTTAAAAACTTAGTACATTGGACAAAAGATGGTTATCTATGATATAAACAAAGAAGTGACAATTATCAATAAGCAATGATTTTTTATACATAGCTCCAAAAGGACTTTGCTAAATTGAAAATTAGAAATAAGTGTGTAGTCTAAGGCTTTTTTATTAGGAAAATCTCTAGAAAAATACATGCATTTAGTATGACATATATGAGATTAACAAACTCTAAAAATAGAATGTAAGGCCGGTTAGTGTATCATGTCACTAGTTTGGCAGTTTTTAAGTCCCTAAACATACTGTTGTAGCTTGATAACTTATTGTATCATCCTCAATATATAAAGGGGTGTTAAGTTATGGACTTAAGTTATTAGACCTAAACTAAACTAAAAGGTAAATAACTTATCCAATTAAACTAATACTACCTAAAAACTAAACACATTAACCCCAAAATTCCTTATTAACTAAAACCACCCAAGTGTCGTTAGTAAGCCCCTTATGATCCCCCTCTTCTATCATTTGCTACTTATCATATTTACCTTTATTATCTTTATCATCAACAACATCTCACTAGTAAGTCTTCTTTTCTCTTTATTTTCATAGAATCAATTGGTGAGATGTTGGATTACTTTTTGGAAGTGGCTTTGTCATTGAATCATTAGTAAACCGCCGATAGAGAGAAGGAGATATAGAGATACAAAAAGATATGGAAAGAAAGGGAGAGAGAAGAATTAAATAATAATACTAAGATAATAAATAAATAATAAAATAATGAATAAAGTATTAATAAAGATAATAAAGTGTAATAGAATTTAATTAATATAATAATTACTATTTTTAGTTTAACATATTTCTAATTAAAATTTGGAATAATTAGGTCTAAGTGATAGAATAGAGGGGTAACTACTTAGACCAACTATCAAAATCTGAATTTTTTGAAAATTTAGATAAGTGGTTAATTGGAATGTACCTTATATATGTATCATGTGTTTCATTGTTAGGTATTGGAACGGTGTCACTAAATTTTTGGTAGGAAAGTATCATATGTGATTTTACTAGACATCGGAGGAGTGTCAGGATATTTCATGTATAGAGATATCTTATTTAATTTTTTCTCTGTATATCTTTTAGATGAGATTAGTCGGTAGACTATTGGATATAACTCTATTAAGCAAGCAAGGCCCTTGAATTAAAATATGAAATCGTCATGAGAATTTGATATGGAACTATCTATAATTATTACATTATATGATATGATGGTATGTTTAATAAAAATGTTGGCTATTATATTATATCTTGTATCTTACATATTATCATGTTTTTTTTATTTTTTCTATTATTTGTGTTGTGAATGGGTACATTCTAATTATCCTTATTGAGTTAACAGTTAATCCCTTACCATCTAATTTTTCAGAAGATATTCAGTAATACTCAATTCATCTTAGTTTTCTGCATCTTACCTCGTTAATTGGATGGGGTAGGTCAACTAGTTGTAGGATGCCTCAGAATTTAATTTTGTTACTCTATTTGAGATAGTATTGAACTTTGAAATTCTTTGTTTTTAGTATATGATGAACTGGATAGTGACTATTGAATAATTTATTTAGATTTAATGTTATTAAGAGAAGTGGAGTAATTTAATGTCTAACTTTTATTTTTGAATTGATTGATGTTATTATTCATGGATTATTGAAGTTTAATAGATTAGTTGGACAATATTGATTTTTTGTTAAATATTGAGTTAAGGTTTACTTAGATTTAGAATTGATTGTATTGAATTAGAGTTGATATGGATGGAACTAAGATGAGGAATATGTAAAGCAGGGTGTTGCACTTATTGCTAGTGCACCCGCACCATCAATATTAAATTAAAATGTCAAACTACTAGAGTAATTATAATGAACAAAAAAATAGTGTCCATAAAAGTAGAATTAATGAATTGAGAGAACAATAAACAGTCATAAAACTACTTTTTTTTTTAATTGAGACTGAGACTAGGAATTCCACCATCTTTCCTATATCAAATGGGATATATTCGCAAAGGGAAATAAAACAATCCAGTAGCATAATAATATTACCTAGAAAAACAGATGCATCATAGAGAAGGTCATGATGCATTAATAATAGCAAAAACAATGATAGTAAAATTTGAGTAACGTTCAAAACCAGTTTGTTTAGTAAATTTCTAATGCAGTAAGATAGAAACCTTATTTGCAAATATGTTGTGAAAAAAACAAATTTAAAACTTAGGACTACTTGACTAAGGCCAGCTTAGGAATTGGTTTTAGCCACATTTTGATTAGAGCATATCTACAAAAGTGTTTCTTAGAGGTTGTAAGTTTGAATTTACTAATATATTGTAGCTTTGAATTGTCGTAAGAGAAGTTTATATATATTTTTAAAAATTAGTTGATCAAAAATAAAAACATGTTAAAGTTTACAAATATATTTTGATAAGGGAACGACTTGGGAGCCACTTCTAGTAGCCCCCAGTCATGCCCCTCATAGGGATAGAGAGGAGCAAATACTATTTTGCCTCTTCATCCCTAAAGTTTATACTTTTAAAAAAATTTACAATTTAAAATCTTAAAATTCTAAAATACGAATTCGTAAAATTCTAAATCTTAAATCATAAAACCATAAATTATAAACTCTAAATCATAATCTTTAAAATAATGTAATAGTAATTTTTATTTCTTTTGTAGAATTACTAGGGAGCATTTAGGATCAAATCAAAATATATACTACCAGGGTTCACTAGTTATTTCAATTTGATACTTAAATTTGAATTATTAGTTAATTTGTTACAAACAATCTATGAATTATAATTGAAAATCAAGCCCCTAAGAGAAATTAGCAAAAGGAAGAATTGTCCAGAGAACTAATAGAAGTTATAATATAGTGCCTACTTAGAATTATAATTTAAAAAATATATAAACTTTGATGTGAGTTGTAAGTCTAATAAATATAACATCTATGATCATAATTCAAATAGCAAGTTTCAAATTTTAAATGAATTACATCATACAAAAACTCCATAATAATTACAACTGAATAAAAATTATAATACATATCAAGCCATAAATAATACAAAATTAACATTAAACGGGATAAGTTAAGCATTATTTGTCCTATTTATTATTTTTAAATGATTTGAACTTGTATACAAATCTTTTAAGTTATTTCAGTTTTCAAATACTATGGAGAATATATGGACTTTTAAACTTTAGATGTATTTACCAAATTAAGTCCATAAGCATTATGGGTAATTTAATTGTTGACTGTAAATTGGGAAATTCACTTTAATAAAGTTTCAAAAGGAATTTTTTGAAGTTTGAGGAATATGCGTATACTCTCTTCTTTATGCATTGTTGATGTTCAATTAAATATCCTAATGAATGTGTCTCACTTTATTGCTGCGAATGTACACAAGAGTTTGGTATGGACACCACTAGTCAGTAAATCTGGTCGACCTTTCAAACTGTTGATTAGGACTTCTACTCTTAGGGGTCAAAATAAGAAACACAATTTTCAACTAAAAAAGTAATATAATTATTATTCTTCGTTTACTTACTTTTGAAGTCTATCTTTTTATATAATGAAAATGTCAAGTATGAAAATAAGATGTACACACATAATTTTGATATTACATATTAAATAAGATGGAAAATGAGTAGTGCAAAGTAAAGTTTTAAATATCGTATCGGTAGCAATATTAAATTTAATTTTAAAATAATCTTGTATCGGCATTAGTAAATATTGGTACTATTTTAAATAATTTTTTAAAATTATAAATTAATTTATAAATTTTATAAAATAGTCTATAAATATATTTGTAATAAGAAATAACAATTAAATATTTAAACTCAAAAGATTAAAATTTTTTAAAATTTTTTATTTTTAGTATTAATTGGTACTTATTGGTATGGTGCGTTCCAATGGGTATTAACCGATACTTAAACTCAATATAAAACATCTCATTTTTATTCTATTTTTCAATCAATGCATACTAACTAGTACCAAACGAAATTTTAAATTATAGTACAAAGTACTACTTTTTGCATTATACTTCCTAAGAGGGAATCGAATTATCAATGTGAATAAAGTAGAATATAAAAATTTTAAGATTTATCAATTGAGATGAAATTTAAGACTCTTTTTAAATATGGATTTTTTAAAATCTTAAAAGCGAGTTATTAACTTATTATATATCACTTGTCAATTATGTAATTAAGATAATCATTTAACAAAAATTTCAAAGAGATGTAAGGAGACTAATTAAGGCCATTGGGGGCGCCCACCACCAGCTTCTTGTCAAAAAGCTCGTAGGAGTTACGACGTACGACCTTCTTTCTCTTTTTTTTTTGGGTTGCCATCGCAGAAAGGATTCCCCAAGTCTTTTAATGGCAGGAAACAAAATGGAGTTGGAGTGCTGTGCTCCATATGATATAAAAGCCAAAAAGTTATCTTGTTGGGGTCAAATTACGATAGCCACACACGTGAAGGGGTTTGAGATAATGGGTTAGGCTGCCCATTTACTTTCATGCGTCTCTTAATCATAACTGTTACGTAAAGACAATGGGTAAATACTAAATACACTTATAAATAAATCATAACTGTTAATAGCATGGTGTTTAATACCATATTAATATCGGTTAGTACTGATTAAAATTTAATATAAAATTAATATATTT
>JAOXYD010027590.1:0-14295 GCA_028565735.1 Pinacopodium congolense | reverse complement strand
ATGAGCATCATATTGGTAGAGATGTCGTGAGCTCACTAATTAATAAAATACCTAACTACTGAATTAATTATATTATAAGGCAAGTCAATGACGATCCCACAGAGAATTAGTAGTGTTTATAAGCTATTTCTAAGGTTACACTAAAAGAAAATAAAAAGAAACCCTTGAATGCAAAGACAATTAAACTAAACAAAAAGATAAATAATGAACATAAAGCAAAAGACAGGAATCAAATAACAATTACACTAACTTTAGATAAATACAACAAGCTCTAAAATTATTCCTAACTATGTGACAACCTAGAACAAGTTCTCCAAATTTAATGGCACAGTAGCTTTAAGAACTAGGGAATGATTAGCCTAAGCCACAATTTCGCAAGCTTGAATTATGTAATTTAGAGAATTTGAATGCTAGAATAGATTGAATAATTTCACTAACAAATTCAACTAGCCCATCGCGACTTATGGTATTTGCTACGGATGATTACATATCACAAACTTATATGTAGCAGTTGAACTAGAAATCATAAGATGATCAATCATATGCATAAATCCTTAATTCATGTCATTTTACTATAATTCCAATTCAACCTTGACTTAAAAATCAAAACCCAATTGCTTCATAATCAATTCTCATAATTATTCATCTAAAATCCCATTTATACCTTCTGACCCAAGCAAAATCAAAGCTACCATTATAAAATTAATTTAAATTGAAATTAAAAATAATAAAATAATAGAAATATCAAATAAAGGGCTAGAAATTAATAACAATAATGCTATAAAATAAAGAAAACATGTTAAATTAATAAAAATAAGTATTCGGTAAAAAAAATGACCAATATCCAAATGAAAATAAAATTAATTGCAAACTAAATGGAAAATAGAAAAAGAAATACAAGAAACAATAAGAAATCAACACCTAAACACGATATCTAAGGAAAAAATTAAAATAACAAAGAAAAACTGTCCTAAAATTGTAAGAAACTAAAAGGAAAATGAAGAAAAAATGGAGGCTAAGAGTAGTGAATGTAGTTCCCCTTTTGCTTCTTTTCGCTACCCTTTTATACTGTTGTGAGGGGTGAATTTTATAGTGCTTTGGGATGTTAATTGATGTGTATTAACCCCTAATTCAGTGCTTAAATGTTAAAATTTATGATTATTATGTTTAATTTGCAGGATAGAGCTTGAAGATGGAGATTTGAGCAAAAATTGGAAGAAAAATGCCCATTTTAGACCATTAATGGCACCCTCCCTAGGTCACGCTAATGGATGAGTTCAGTGCCATTGATGAGTTCAGTATGCATATAATAACGAAGATCCACTATTCATTAAAGGCATCGTTATAAGCATAGTTAACCCGCCGTTAAAGGACGGCAAACAAAATTCTTGACTTAAATCTTCAAATTTTGAAACTATCATCTTCCTCCGCTTATAGCTGAACCTCCCATATATAAAAGAGCCTCTCCTGGATGTCTAAGCATCAGTTTTTAGGTTCAAAAACACCTTTGTTTAGTTAGTTTTCAAATTAAGTAGTTTTTAGGTTTTTGTTTTCTTTTCATTCTTTTGTAATGTGAATTTTTAGGTTGTTTATGCATTCTAACAGCTGTAATCACATTGTTCAGAGTTAGATAATGATCTAGGGATGTGATTTGGTTCATTATAAACCCTTAATTTCATGTATTATTGTTGTTATTGTTAATTAACCAAAGTTTATGCTAATTAAGTTAATTATTTTGTTAGCTTTGATTAATTTTTGTACTTATTATATGTTTAGCCATGTTATTAAATGTGTTTGTTGATGGTTAAATGTGTTAATTAAATGATTAATGCATGATTATTGAGTTAATATTTGTTTATTGAATATTTAATGCCTACCCTGAATTAATCACTTAAGAAATTATCATCAGATAACGACAATTTCTACCTACGGTATTAGAAAAATCAACAGTGCTATTTAAATCAATGAAATAACCAAAGACTTGGTTAATCATTAGGGTAATATTCTTGAATTAGATAACTTTAGGATTGGACTTCCTAAAGTTACTTAAGTTTGAGGCATAACTAAACCTCAGGATGGGAAAAATAGAGATAAGCCAGTGTCTTATCCATAGTGCAATCTTGATTTAGGGAAGATACCCCAGATTAAACATCATTGATTCATCAATTAAATCATTAACCACTAAAGCTTAACTGAATAATTTAGGAAAATCAATATGTAACTCTTTTACAATTGATTGGAAGGCTTTAAGGCTTTTTAGGTTTTAGTTTTCTTGTAGTATTTGTTTTATCGATTATAAAGATAAGTGTTCTCTAGATAATTGTAATTTGATTAACCTATTACTTACAATCACATACATAATTCCTCATGGGATCAATTCTCAAAGTCTTATAAACACTCCACTATATTAATTGTTGCGACTTGTGAACTTGTCAAACTGCTGGTATTAAATTAATGGTTATTTTGTACGTTAAAGATAGATTAATTTGAGCTAATTTGGTATGATGTTGACTACAACCAATTGCCTTTTTAGGTTAAAACTAATAAAAAATGTCATTTCATTCTTTTTTATTTTATGCTATTGCTTTGTTTGGTCGACCAATTAGAGGGCATTGGTTGATCGAACAGAGAGCATCGATTGATTGATCATACTATTCTTCCAATAACTCCATCTTTGCTCCAATTTTTCTCTTAACTTGTCACTTTTGGCCCTAAATTATGTTCGAAGGACCAAACCTGCATGTAAACCAAAAAGGAACACAATTTAGGCATTCAACTATCAAAATAAAGATGAATTTACATTGAAATGCATATGAAAACTTAAGATAATTCAACTGTGTTGAATAACCCCACACTTGAATTATTACTTGTCCTCAAGTAATAGCTTAATCGCTTCACTTAAAAAATCCAAATCAAGAGCCAATAGCTATTGAGTACAATAGAAATCAATCAATGTCTTTAATATAATTCATAAATTTGATCTCTATCATGATAAAAAAAACAAGTTAATAACAAGCAAAGCACATAGTTAGTAAAAAGTAACCCAATATGCATAATACCTAACATTCAAGTCATTTTACATAGTTATCAACAAACTAATCAAGGAAGCTTAAAATATACAAATGAAAACACTATACAATTTGAGATTGGAGCAATGTTTGTTTGAGAAGTCATCTAACTTTTTGACGTGAAAGTGAACACTTGTTATGAAAACCCTTGGTTAATAGGTTAGATCACCATCTTCAAATGGCTTTTAGCACCACTCATAACCTCAACCTTCATTGGGTTAAAGCTAATGGAGTGAAAATTTCTCAACACATAATAACACAAAAGAGAAACAATATTTCCTATTCAACAACACAAATCAAGATACTTTGAATAACATGATAATAAGAACATTTTTCTTTCTTTTCCTTCTTTTTATTTTTCTTTTTTCTTTTTTCTCTTTTTTCTTTTCTTTTTTCGTTTTATTTTTTTTCATTTTTCATTTTTTAACATTTTATTCCAAGCAGCCCATTCTATATTCATATGACAAGCTATATAAAATGCACTTAAATACCAAACATCAAACATAAGAGTGACTAAACACAAGCAAGGCATTTAAAAGAAAAAGAAAAAAAAACTTTGGAGTTAGCATCATTTCAAGAGTCAAGTAGAGTCCTAAAATCAAAAGCATCAACTTAATTCAAGTACCATAATTCACTATTAACTAAAGATAAAAATCATTCAAGCTACCACATTCTCATCATGATCATCAATCTCACAGTAATCCAAGTGTTCAAAAAATTTTATTAACTTGCCCACCTTTACACTTAAATGGGACATTGACTCCAATGTCACTACATCAATGAAAAACACAAAGGATAGGAATAATAATAATACTCCCTTAGAGAGGCTATATGAATCATGAATGCAAAGATTGCAGCTTTCATCTTAAAGAATAAAGCATCCATCTTCCACCTATAACCAATACATTAAAAAAGAAAATAAAACACGTAAAGCAAACCAACCAACCAAACTGTACCCCTTTCATGATCTAATTTCCACTCCTTTATTTGGGCATCACCCTTCTCCCAAGATGGTCTCAATAGTAGATTAGGCAATGGTGGTGGAGACTCCACCTCCTGCTTGTTACCTTCCACTTCTAGGTTGCTTGTATACAACTCGTTCAATTCATTGGCATCTCGCTACTTTTCTTCTTCTTTCTTCTCTTTTTCGTCTTCTTTCATCTACAAATCGCTAGGAAAAGAAAGCAAAACTTGGTTAGTAATAACATGAATTGTATCACTTAACTTAGGAAGCAATCTATCCTCCTTCTTTTCCTAAGCTAATGGCTCTTCCTCTCTTACCTAGTCTTGGTCATCCTCTATTATTTCTAGGTCCTCACATTGTTCTCCATTCTCTAATGGAATAGTGCACACCTCCTCAACATTGGTCTCCTATTGGCTAAGAACACTCGTAGACACTTAGGATTCTATACTCTAAACTATGTCTACTAATGGCTTACTTAATCTTCTAAGTTCTTTAATCTATTCCTCATTTCCTACTAGAATTGAAGAGTGCTTGTTGCCAAACTATTTTCGATCTACTCTAGGGACATCTCGTTAGCTTGTGGTGGAAATGGTGAAGATGGGTGCATATGCTGGAAATGTGCTTGATCTTGGTAATAGCTAGGCAGAGAATTGAATTCGTATTGCTAAAAAATAGGACACCTATGAAAAGGATAACCAAAAAATAAGTAGATTTCACGTATGTTAGCTTGTTGTTCATTCATCATACTAGCACCGATCATGGTGTAAAATTCGCCACTTAATGCTCTAATATGGAAGTAGCAGGAAATTTAAGTCATTATCAAAGAGTAATAGTAAGAAAAATCATAATGAAAAGCATATTGATAAAAAATATTGCATAATAAAAAATGAAGGAAAACTAAAACAAACAAAAGACAAGATGTCTACAAACATTAAAAACTAAAAATAAAGACAATACAAGAAATAGCGAAACAAAAGCATCAGCTCCCCTACAACAGCGCCAAAAATTTGGTTGACCTATTGCAAGCTCACCAAATAATAAAATACCTAACTATTGAACTAGCTATATAGTAGGGCAAGTCAAGTTTGATCCCACAGAGAGCTAGTAGTGTTTAGAAGCAATTTCTAAGCTTACACTAAAAGAAAATAAAAAGAAACCCCTGTATGTGAAGACAATTAAACTAAACAAAAAGACAAATAATAAGCACAAAGCAAAAGATAAGAAATAAATAATAAATAAAAAAGGCTCGGTAGAATATATTTCTAGGAGTTAGGACTTAAAATTGATCCACAAAATATATCAATTGGGATTAGTCTATTGATAAGTGTGTTTTCATAGTATGTTTCTAGGATTTTTTAGGCGTTTTAAGTGTTGTTTGTGTGTTTTAATCTTTGTTAGTATGAATTTTTGCATCCCTTTTCATTATCTTAGAGTTTTTTGAGTGTTTTTAGTATTTTTTAGTACTTTATGGCAAAATATAAACTTATTTTAAGAATGATTTGATGCACTTTGATGTTTGAAATTGTAGGTAACGAATGAGATCTGAAATCATCATCAGTTTTCATACTGCAAATTCGATGAAGCATTAGATGCCTTTATAGAGCTTAGATTGTAATGAAATTTTACAATAAGCTATAATACCATGTTAGGAGCCTACATATCAAAGTTAAGGTTAAATGGAGGTTTGTGGATGAAGATATAGTGAAAATAATAAGCAAAGTTCAAAGTTAAAAAAGCTAATTTGTTAGGGTTACATGGTAAAACGTGTATGGACGTATTTTATGAGTTTTTGGGATTAAAAGGTCATGGTAATTAACCTAGAAGCCACATTCTTACCCTAGGAGAGATAAAATATAGAAAATAATGTTTTTGTGAAGAGAAGGAAGGTGAAGAACTCAATTTTGGAGAGGAGACCAAAGATTCAACAAGTGTTATCCCGATTTTCCTAAAAAGGAGGCTTCAACCATAATCATTAGTTTTCTCTTTTGCTTTGCCTTCCTTTTGATGTTTAATCCTAATATTACTTGTTTAAATATAATTATGGATTGCTAAATATAGTTTAGGGATTGTTCTTGAATTGATTATCTAACTTTATTCTTATTGATTTAATGTATAGTTGTTTGTGTTAATTGTTAAGCTTATAATCACTTCGAATCTAGAATTTGTTTTGAATTATTTGAGTTAGGGTGCGCAATGAGAGTTGGTAACTTAACGGACCTAAAATTAACAGATTCATAAGTGGTTGAAGAGAGATCTTAACTATTTTATTAATTACCTATATGATTACTTCGCATCTAGTTGAGTATTTAGGAAAGGTTTTGTAGATTGAGAGATTGGAAGAATAATTCTATCCTACTTCAATAGGGACAATTAGTTACACCTTGAGAGAGGGTAAAGAAATTTTAGGAAATCTTGGGTCAAACACAATTAAATCAATAAGATAAAGGAGGATAAATAAGGATAGAACAACCCCTAAGTCTCCAATATTGAGTATCTTCTTTGGTTTACTTTCTTCTACAATTATTTACATTCAAGTTTCGTTAGTTTAAGTTTAATTTTCAGTTCCTACCATCTCATTTCACCTTTAAAAAAGTGAAGTTCAAATTGTTAGGTGTCTAGATTCAATCCTCATGGGATCGATATCAATTATACTATAAGTTCCGATCTATATACTTGCAGTGTAATTAAAACTAGCGAACATCTATGATTCTAGCTTATAGATCCAAACAAGCTCTTGAACCCTAAGTTTCTCCAACTTTAGATAAATCCAACAAGCTCTAAAAGTATCCCTAAGTACTCGATAACCTAGAACAAGCTCTTTAGATTTAATGGCATAGCAACTTTAAGCAATAGGGAATGACTAGCCTAAGCTATAATCTTGCAAGCTCAAATTATGTAATTTAGAGAATTGGAATCCTAGACTAGATTGATTAAGTTCACTAACAAATTTAACTAGCCTATCTCCACTTATGGTATTTGCTACAGACAATTATGTATTACAAGCTTATACCTAGAAGTTGAACTAGAAATCATACCTAGGGTGATCAATCATTTGCATAAATCCCTAATTCATGTGATTTAACTAGAATTACAATTCAACCTTGACCTAAAACACAAAACCCAATTGATTCATAATCAATTCTCGTAATTATTCATCCAAAATCCCATTTATACCTTCCAACCTAAGAAAACACTAAGGTTCCATTATTAAATTAATTTTAAAAAATTCAACAAAAAATAAACATAATAGAAATATCAAATAAAGGGTTGGAAAATAATAATAATAATGCTTGAAAATAAAGAAAACGCTATTATATTAATAAAAATAAGCATTCAGTCTAAAACTTATCAATATCCAAATGAAAATAAGAATAACTTTAAACTAAAATGGAAAAAAAAAAGAAACATGAGAGAAAATAAGAAATTAACCTAGTTGTTCACTTCCTTTCTTCTTCTTTCCACTTTCCCTTACTAGTTAGTATTAACCCCTCACTACCCTAGTTTCATCAATATTTCACCCAAATCTTAGAGTTTTCTTCCCTTTTTCCATTATAGCTCCATTATCTCACTAAGATTTGATATGTTATCACAATTTATACACTTCATCTCATCACTTTAGCTCCCTATTTTTGTGTCTTCCTCTCTCTTATCTATTTTGCAGGTATTCAATACCACTATGGCTAAAAGAGTGAAGCAAGTCATAAGGATATCTGACCCAAAAGTATTAAGCAAGGTTTCTAGACATAGCTTGAGGAATTTAGTAGAGGAATTTAGGTCACATTCCTAATTTTTAATAATAGGAAGGTATGAACTTCTAAGCCCTTCAAAATAAACCTTTTTTCCCCCTAAATATTTTGATTTTGCACTTTTACCTTAGTTAGGCTTGAAAGATAAGGATAAAAAGTTAAGCAACAAAGTTTATTAGGAAAAGTTTTTACATTGTGAGTATGTTGATAGGCCTTAAAACATACATATTTTATTTATGATTTTGTACTTTTTGGGTGGAGTTTTGAAAGTAATATCATGTGATTTGCATGTAATTTTAGTTAAAATTCTCGAATGACATGTTACTTATGTGTTTTTCATGTTTTATCAATTTTGATAGGAATTTGGAGATTAATTCAGCCTAATTTTGGGATTGAAACTAGTGTCGAGTTAGTTTAGCATTTAATAACATCATGTGAGGAAGCTTCACACCAAATTTCAAGGCCATAAGAAATGACATGAAGGATGCTTCAAGTGAAGAATAAGGAGGTATTAGGCATACTACTAGAGCTTAGATTTCTATGAGAATTTATGGGATGCAAGAAAAGTATGTGATAACTCTACATATCAAATTTCATGGAGAAAGGTCAAGTAAAGAGGAAGTTATTGCCAAAATACCATAAGAAGGCAGAAACTAGAAAGAACAAGGAAGCCCCATCAGTTGGGCCAAATTGTGCCCTAAACTATGAGGATTCTCGGGATTGCCACCTTTTGCCCTAATTTTAGGATTATTGAGGTCTTGAAAGCATCATTCAAGAGAGGAGGCAATCACCACTATAAAATAGACAAGTCCTAGGCCTTTCCTAAAAGTTTTCATTGAATTTGAAGGAGAACAATAGATCCAAACACATGGAATTCAATGATTTAAGACAACTGCACCATAAACTTTCTCAAATTGTTCTTTTTTATGTTTTTTTGTATGATTATTTCAATGTGAAGGAACTAATTTTCTTTTAGGATTTGCGTTTTTACAAGCTCCTGGATGTAGTATTGACTGTTATTCTTGGATTAACTCTTGAGTTCTTGATTTTGAATTAGATTTGTTATAGATGTTTATGAACTTTGAATGCAATTGTTATACAAATATAAACATTATTTTTAAGGCTTTGATTGTACATGTTTAGATTGAAAGATTAATTGTATGAATTAAATCACTCCATTAACAAAGTATCTTGCATAGAAACCTAGAGATATGCTTACATAAGATATTTGATAGTTGTGTATTGATGTGTATTTTTCTAAGTACTTGGCATGCATTCCTTTGCATTTTAGTCAACCTATTGTGTTTTAGTATTTATGTTATGTGTTTTAGTTTAGCATGATCATATTTATGTTTCTTTCATATTTGTTGTTGATTTAGGGCAAGTCTTGATCATTTTGATATAGGTTTGGAGATAACTATCTTTGGGATTGAGTTAGAAACAATTTGGAAGAAGTTTGGGTTGATTTGGAGCAAGAGAGTTACTATCCAGAAGCTATATAACGGGTTGCTAGCTCGTCGTATGCCTCTCCAAACCACCGTATCGGAGCACTATTCATGGCCATTTACAATGGTCTTCAGATCGCCGTATGATACCTCTAGATAGCCGTATGGCCATATATGGCAGTCTGTAAACAGCTGTATAGTGTGCAAACCCCCACATTAGCCCACCGTATAGAGTCCAAGACGCAACGTTTCATTTAAAATCAACGTAAAACGTAAAGGAAACAACACAACCTCATTATCTTGAACCCTAAGCAGCCTTCAGGAGTATAAAAGCCCAGAGTTACAAAGAAAAAGGAGAGAACGTGGCCCACATATATTTTAAAGAACACATTCAGCCTCCAGGAGAAGAACAATATCACACATTAAGAAAAAAACACAAGTCTTGCTCTCCAAGCCAAAACACAAGCATCAAGTTGGAGACTCAAGCTTCAAGCATCAAAAGTTCCATCAAACTCCATTATTTTTCTAGATTTGTTTGACCTTTATTTATTCATTTTATTATGTGTTGTATTTTGGAAAATATGGATATGATTGAACTTATTTCTATTATGAGTGGCTAAACTTGTCTTAGGATTTATTGTTTGAACTATTTATGAACCTTTGGTTGTTGTTTTAATGTTATAGATATTTGTGTTGTCTATTAAGCTTAAACCCTACAACAAATTGAGAGAGTGAGTTGGGTAATCCGTGTTAGATGTACAATGAGAGTTTGCATTTAATAGACCTATAGATAACAAGGTATTAATGTGTTAGAAAGAGATTACAACATATTGATATACAGCTTATAGGATAGCTTCATATCTAGTTGAATGTTTAAGAAAGGCTTTGCATATCGAGAGATTCCAAAGTTAATCCTAGATTATTTAATTGGTAACATTTAGTTGCTCCTTAAGAGAAGGTAGCTAAAATATTAGGAAACCTTAGGCCAAATATAAATCAAATCATCAATCCAAAGGGAAGTAAATAAGAATAATGACAATTCTAAACTTTTAATCTTGATTTCTTCGAGTTTCAGTTTACAGTCTTGGCTTTGGTTGTATTGCTTTGTTTTACCTTTAGTTCGTCTTTGTTTTACTTATTTTTTTTAAAAAAATTTAAATCAGTTTCTTAAACAAAGCACAACCTAAATTGAGTGGGGACTAACTACAATCCTCGTAGGATTGATATCCACTTTTTACTACAAGTTATGACCTATATACTTATGGTTTTGAGCGTAAAACTAAGTTTGGTTTTGCAATCATCAATATTCGAATTTGGTGTGAGCTTAATCAAAACAATAAATTCCATAGAACTAAGTAATGTATTCAATATTTAGATTGGAATAGAGAGAAATTTTAACTAATTTATTGAATTTTATGGGGTTGCATAACTCAAGAGAGAGTGCAATTTACATTAAGAGTCTACAATTTAATAAATTAATGAATACAAGTTAATACAAGAATATAATGGATATGCATACATCCTAGAGGGCATAATTATTTGAATCCTAGCTTCATCTCTTATTTTTAACCTTTGCAATTGTCTTTGGCATTTCTTTTAATTGATTTGTTATTTTTATTTACAATAATTAATCTATCTATCCTTTTGATAGCTTAGCTAATTTAGGTTCGATTTCATAAATAATAGCAGTCCTCATAGATCAACTATGGATTCACCAAACTATATTACATTAGCAATAGGTATGCTTACTTCTTCATTATTTGTGATTAGTGAACGTGTTTCTTAGATAAATTTTATTCAAAAGTTAGCTAGAGCATAACAACACCATCATATGTCATTTATCAGGAATTGACATTTGAGTTTGTTATGACTCTTCAATATGACATCTAGAAATTAGATGAATTTTGGTTTAGATTGTAAGGACAACCATATAAGGTAGATTACAAGTTTATGATTGAAATATTTTGATTTCTACAAATTAAGCTTCACGATTCTCATCTGGACTTTAATCATCATTTATATTGGAAAAAATTTACTGGTTTAGTTGAATTTGACTCCCAAAATGCACCTAACACACTTATTCAAAGCCTAAAACACCTTTTATTGCATTAATTTATATGTCATACCATTTTTAACAACACTCAATTAACAAATGTTCTATAAAACATTTATTTATTTTATGGTTTATGGATACTAAATTTTGGATAAGCATAACATATCATATTTTTCATTTGTTAGTTAGTTCCTTCACTATGAGAAATAATAATTTAGGAATTAGTTTTATTGTTACTACACTTGCTTAATATTTCAATGAAAATGTGCATTGATTAACCCCTATAGAACTCATTTTGATGCTATACACTTATTCCATGCCATGATTTTGGAGAATCATGGCATGGAACCTTGGAATCCTAACTCTATAACTATTTTCCAAAAGCTGAAAGGTAAGGCACCATCAGCCTTATAATAATGCTAAGAAGACAAAGAGACTTCCAACGAGAGATATGATGATGAAGAAGAAGAAAGATGGAAGAGTATTCTAACTGCATTGGAGGATGACTAGAAGAAGCTAGAAAGGTGAGAGGATGTAATGGAAGCACAATGTCAATAAGTGACTTGCCAATAAGAGGCCTAATTGAAGTTACTGATGCTCCTGCAACGATATCAGACAAAGATGTTGTTGAAAGTCTCTGCAATTCAAGGAGTACACCTACCATCCCCCACACCATTTCCACCATAATTTCAATATGTTTTCTTACCCTTTACCTCTTTTACTTTGTATGCATTACATTATGTTACTTGTTTTCCTTATTATGTTTTCCCATTCCATATTGCAGACAATGTTTTATTCAGGTGTGGAGAAGCCATGCTTGCATTCTATTAGGCTTGAATTTCAATTCATTTTCAAATGAATTTCATGGAAATTTAATGTACATTTGCTTCTAATTGATGCTAAAGTTTTTAAATATCATTTATGATCATACACAATGTAGATAAAAGCTAAAAATTTAAGAAACTCTCGAATTTGTTGTTGAAAAGCCAGATTTTAAGATTAGAACGATGACCTCATCCAGCTTGTTGTAATGGTATCTCAGGCTATCATATTGTTTTTTAAGCAAAGGACCTAAATGTTACCTTTATAGCCCTCCATTTTATTCCCTTTAAGTATTGTTTTTGTAACTGTCACATGATTTCCAGCTACAACTTGCTCCCCACTTGCTGCAACTTGTTCCTATTTGCAGCTAACATATATAAGAAGTTCCAAGGTCCATTTTTGTAGTAGTTAGAACGTAATAGAGAGAAGAATTCAAATTAAACATCTAGTTCTCTCTTCCTTAGCTAGTTTTGGAAATTTCTTTTCTTTTTCTTTTCCAGCTCTTGTAGTTGATAATTTCATGTTGTTTCAAGGATTCAAGGGAATTCATAGATGTGATTTAAGGCTGTCTATCAATTTATTCCATCGTTTGGAGCTTGCTAAACATTAAATACCTTTTTGTTTTAGTTAATCTAACCCCATTAAAGATCTTGAGTTCCTTAGTTAATTGTAATCCAATTGCCTTAGTAGCCACACATTTTCTCTATAGGTTCGACATTATGAAGTCTTAAGTGTGTTCCACTTTATTACTTAAGACTGGTACACTGTTGTGAATTTGGTTTGAATTTGAATTTGAATTACATGAGAAATTATTGATTTATTAAGCTAAATTGGTGATGTCAAACCAACACAAGTTTTGGTGTCATTGCCAGAGAAAATAGTTATGATATCAGGAAAATAGTGGTGTCAATTAATTTAGGGTGTAAATATTGTTTATATTGTTTATAGTGTGTTTTCCTTTGCTTGTCTTTCTTATTTGTTTGCTTTTCATTTGTTTTCTTATAAGTTTTAATTTGTTTCTTATTTCTATTAGTTTGATTCTTAACTTGTGCTTGTGTTGAATATATGTTTAGTAAGAATCAAGTGCATTTAGAAATAGAACATCTTGAGCACTTAAATGTTCATCCTCTTAAAGAACTAACCATGTTGGAATTGACTATGCAAACAAGGAGTGGTCCTAAGTCTAACATTCTTAGTCCTAAGATAGACTTAGATGATTTTAACATTCCATATGTTATCATTTACCTGATAAGGTGTTCTCAATTTAGTAGTTCATGCTTAGAAAATCCAATTGATCATTTAAGAAATTTTATAGATATTTGAGATCTATACAAAAGTCATGATATTTTAGATGATGCCCTTAGACTTAGATTATTTCCATTTTCTCTTAAAGATAGAGTTTGCATATGGTTAAACACTTTCCAATATAATTCCATCACAACTTAGGATGATCTTGCGAATAATTTTTTAGCAAAATTCTTTCCTCCAGCTAAGATAGAAAAATTAAAAATTTTGATTTCATCTTTTGAGCAATACGAGAGCAAGAGTTTATATGAGTCTTGGGAGCGATTTAGAGAGATATGATAGGCTTGGAATTTATCATCTTTTCATATAGATTTTATGCCAAATTAATGTTTAATTGCTCCAATTTGATGTTAAAGTGTCTAAATATCATTTACATTCATGTATATGTAGATTGGAAGCCTAAACAAAGAAAATATGAGAAAAAGCAATAAAATTTCAGAAATTAGGAGTAAAATGGCACGTTGATCAGCTTGTCATTTTACTCTTCATCCCATCACCCCCGAAGCTAGTGAATAAAATGACAATGTTCCTGAGAGGCCGTTTAACTCTAATCAAGTGTCATTTTCGTAGTTGTCATGGGTTTTTAGCTCTAACTTGCTCCAACTTATGCTGCAACTTATCACATTTGTTCCTAATCGCAGCCTACATATTTAAGAAGGTCTGGGAATCAAATTTGCAGCAGTTAACACATATTTGAAGGGAGAATTCAGATCAAAACATATTCTCTCCTTCTTCTCCTAAGGTTTTTGGTTTTTCTTTTCTTTTTCATTTCCAAATCTTGTATATTGTAATTTCATATTGTTTTAATGGTTCAAAGGAGTTCATAGACGTGTTGGGAAGCCATCTAATACTAAATTAAAAGGAGTTCTAAACACTAAATTAATTGGTTTTG
>JAOXYD010027569.1:0-14296 GCA_028565735.1 Pinacopodium congolense | reverse complement strand
TCTAATAATACCTTGAAAATTACACTAATGTTGAAACCAAATTCAGTATCATATACTCAAAGCATGAATTAGAAATATATATATATAATCTCTATCATATCAGTTACTGACAAGAAAAATCATGCAATGACTTTCTTCTAATGATAACTATTATCATATCATAGAAAATTCCTTTAATTATAGTCTTTATTTATGACTTTTAGTAAGCTAAAGTAAATGGAACAATTCCTTTGAAGGTACTACTACACTTTTAGCTCTACTTTATGCAACTCTTTGCATTGTGCTATCATGGTGTTGGCATTTTGTTAGGGGTCAAATTGATATAGTTTTAATGGTTAATTTGGTGAAATTTGACCCCTAATTCAGTGCTTAATTGTTAAATTTATGTATTATTATGCTTAATTTTTAGAATAGAGCTTAATGATGAAGATTGGAGCAAAAACATGAAAGAATCCTATTTTTTCTGCCCATTAACGGCCCCCTGGTAGGGTTCTGTTGATTGAAGAATAGGGGGCCATTGAAGGGGTCTGAATTAGACCATTAATGGCACCCTCTCAAGGTGCCATTGTAGGGAGGTAGGGTGACGTTGTACACAGAGTCAACAATTTCAGCTTTAAATTTTAAAGATTTCAATTCTGGAATGTCTCCAATTAATTCCGTTATCTCCTGGCATATGTGGGGAGTCTCCAGAGTCTACATGCATCCAAAAATAACACAGAAAACATGAAAAAACCTGTAGACTTCAGATCAAGCTTAGATAGAGAAGCTCTTGCTTATCTCTTATTTTCTCTTAGATAGTTCAAGCTTCAAACACTTGTATTTCAAGTTCCATAGTGTATTTTGAGTTGCTTTTTGTTGGAAACTGAAGCTAAGATACATATCTGAGTTTCAGAGTGTATTTCTTTGTACGTGGTCCTTGGTCTTTGAGCCCTGCTCCTTACTCTTAGCATCATTTATCTTACTCCAGTTGTGCGATAGAGGTATGGATCTAGACAAAATTCAACAATTTTCTTCTTTTTTTATCTGAATCTCTTCTGTTCTAAGCAGATCTCGTCTCTTGTAATGATTTGTCAGTTTGGGTTAGTGGTGTCGGCAAGTTTGGGCAATTGGCGGTACTCCCCCATCAATTGTTTTTCTTATTTCTCAGAGGTGCAGTTTCATTTTTTTGGGCAATTTCCTACCTTCTGATGCTAAACGTGACCTTGTTGTACTTCTTAATTTTGTTTTTAATTCTTGATTTTTTATTCTGAATGTTGTGGGTTTGTGGTAAACTCTGTAGATTTTGTGATTGTTGTAGTTCATTTCTAGAATCTAGATGCAAAGTTTGAAGAACACATGATCATTTGGGTTTATAGTTCTTGTGTTTTTTGGCATTTCGACAGTTGTTGTGTCTTGAACTCCATCTATATAAGTTGTTTGTGATATATAGATTTTCATTACATATATATGAGATTAATATTCAAATGTTAGATGTGTTCTATATATATGCAAAGATTTTGATGTGTATGAGATTAATTAGGATGTCTTGAACTCTATAATATTGTATTTATGTTTCTAGAAGTTCAAGGAAGGATCATTTTTAGATTTTTAGATGTTGTTCCTAGTCGTTTTAACATACTGTGATGCAGTTCAATAATTCTCTTTATATCAATCAACATAAATGTGCTAATACTTTGTTGTGAAGTTACTTTTTACAAACAAATTAGGAAGTCTAATATTAAGAAAAGCCTATTAAGCTGTGTATGGCTCTAAAAAGCAGTGTTTCTTCTTTCTTTTTCAGATAGATGTAAAAAACTCAAAGCGTCCATGCTATGCTGCGCTGCAATTAATTTCATTCTTCTAGGAACTAAATGTTATATGTATGCAAAGATATAGTTTGATATCATTCTACATGTGATAGATATAGTTGATGAGATTTACAATTAAAATGTTTCTTTCAAAACATGTCGTAAACTCCATCTATCCAAGTTGTTTGTGATATATAGATTATCATTACAAATTTATAAGATTAATCTGTAAAGATTCGGATGTGCTTGATATTTATGCAAATGTTTGGATGCGTATAAGATTTATTCGGATCTCTTGAACTCTATAATGATGTATTTATATTTCTAGAATCTAGATACTAATTCTCGAATGTGGATGAGATTATTCTATCTAAGTTATTTGTGACATATCTTTATTGCTTGTTGTGCTATACATAATTTTATTAGGATGCATAGACAGGTTGATCAATTGCACTATTGAAGATCAAATTATTGGAAGTGTAAACGAAGATACTAACTCTCAAGTGGAATATAATATCACACCAGCACAAATTCGGTATATGTCTTAAGTACGAGATGAAATTGCTACAAAAATGTGGAATGATTATATTAATGATAATTGTAATTAATGTATTTTTTTTCTATGTAATATTACTATAAATGACTCAAGCATTATTAGTTGTTGAAATTCCAACTCGGCAAGGATTCTGTATTTACCCTTATAAAGTATTATAATATTTTAATAGGATATATATATATTTATATACTTTCACATTAACATAGCCGCATTTAGAAGACAACCAACATATATAGATGCAAAATCATGATATGCCAAAATGTGATTTCATTTATCAATTGTATAAAATTTCAGTTATTTGGCTTATTGGGACCTCAGTTAACCCAGTAGGCTATATTTAGTGGTCTGTCAGCTCAATCATCATCTTATAAATCTCAATCTTTGTATAGATATCTCAAATATAATATGTGTATAAATAAATGTATACATATGACACACATTATCTTTCACTCATACATATTGATACTCCAACACCAATCATGGCTAGTCAATGGCATAGAATATCTTTTGGACTCAAGACATTTTGGTATCACTCTAGTATCTAGCCACAGGCACAAGACATCACCGGGATTCAAGATGCCCTAATATCTACTCCATATACAAGTAGTTCTACCAATTTCAATCTCATATCACATCAATAAACACTAATCATAGACCATTGAACATATCCTGACCTAGGTAAGCCATATCTTTATTCTTCATTCTCAATATGTCAATCAATTTGATTTTCATTGCAATTTTTTTCTATACATATTTCTAATCATAGTCATTTCTATATCTAAGTTTCAAGCTCTCAAATCCAATCATATATTTTCTCATGATGCAATAATTTGCAAAGAGTCACAAATATCACTTCCAATCTAACCAATTATGTAATCACATTATTCAGTTTAAATTGCTTATACTTATGATGCAATATTTTGTAATAGAATAATCATAGATTCACATTTAATCTAATCGACCATCATAATTAAACAATTCACAACTGAATGGAAAAGCGAAATTCACTAATTTATGGATAAAGGAAATGCTTAATCACATCATTAATCAAATAAATTAGTCTTGATTAGTAATGACATGGGAATTTTTTACCTAGAGTGAATTCAAATTTGGAAAAGTTTTTTTTTCAACTATCAATTATAAATAATTCACTAATTAGCAAGAATAAATATGACTATTTTATTTTGAGTAGAGATTAATTCCATACTCTAATTTCAATTAGAATATTAGATGAAAAATGTTTAAATTATACATCGTAATCATGTCTAAACAAGTTAAGTCAAGCCACTTTGACATTCTTAATATTTGGATGGTTATGACATTTCTAGATGTCAATCATGATCAATGATTATAAATTTTTTAATTAGAGAATTAAAGATATATTAAAAGGAGTTTTAATTTATATAATTCTAATGTGAATAAAAATTATAATTTATATTCATTACCAATATGTTATGAATTTCATGAGTCACATTACTAAAACTAAATGATAAATATTTTAGGCATGGTTTAATGATAAGTATATTGAGTTTGAAAGGAAAATTCATATGATTTATGTGCATATTGAGTTAGATTCTTTTAATGAGATATCGTTTAGATTCTTTTTATGTTTGATCATATTTTATAAGACTATGGAGAGATATTGAATGCATCTTTCAAGCCATAAGAGATATGAGAGCAACTTGAGAAGCAACAATATCATGTTAGGAAGCTCCATATCAAATTTTATGGTTAGTAGATGAATGATGGTAGAGATATTGCAAGAAGACTTAGAGGAACTCAAGAATTGGAGAGATCACGGTCAAGATCATGGTTGTGATCCCTCTAGCTTGCTAGTGATTTTCAGACAAAAAATGTCACCACCAGGTTCACAGCTATGATTTTGGTCATAATCCTTATAGGATGCCTGATGCAAATATGTTATTTTAGGTTTTTTTTTTTTACATCTTCTTACCTCTAGACACATCCAAGCAGCCGTGAAGAGAGAAAGAACAAGTCTTAAACCATCTCCCATCTCTAAAAGTTTTCACACAATATTGAAGGATAAGAAAGAATAAAAACACATTAAGATTGAAGATAAAGATAGGAATTCACATAAGGATCATCAAATAGTTGATGATTCAAGACATAATACACTATAAGCATTTCTATTTTCTTCCTCTTTATGATAGTTTATGTGATTTGTATTATGTTTTGGAATTAAGTTTGTCATAGAATTTAGGTTTTGATGAAGTTTATGACGTAGTATTTATTATTATTTCCATTTAACGTTGGATTTCCAGATTATATGTTAGCTTTGTTTATGGATATTAGTGACATTAGTTATTGAATGTTATACAAACATAAACTATATTCAGAAATGAAATATATGCTTAAATAATTCCATAAATATTGCATCTTGCATAGAGATTTATAAATAAGCTTATATAAGATGTCTAAATCAGGTGTGAGCATAATCAACACAATAGGTTTTATAGAATGAATTAATGCAGTCAGTTGACAGTATTAGATAGAGAGAATTTTTGTTTTATTTATAAAATCAAATAAAATTGTATAACTCGAGAGAGAGTGTAATTTATCTTCGGGAACCTACGATCTAGTAAATTTTAAAAACATATTAAATAAAGGGTAAACAATAAATACAAATGCATTTTAGAGGGATTAATTATCTATATCCTAACTTCATAATTATAATAATTATTCTTAGTTGTCTCAGACGTTTACTTTTAATTGTTTCATTTATTTTCTTTATCAAATCAATCAATCACTTTCTCATTGAATAGGCTAGATAATTCAGATAGGAATTCACTGATAATTGTAGTCCTCGTAGATTTGACATCTGGACTCACAAAATTTATAATGTATAGTAATAGGTATACTTGCCTTATTGTGTGTTTAGTATTGTTTAGTTGTGATTTTTTGGTTTATTTTCATTTAAAACCTAGGAACGTTTAGTACAAGCTATTAAGTTTTTCGAACTATTAATAGGGACTGTATCATTATTAAGTTTTATTCTAATCTTGTTAGACTGATTATTTTTTCCTTTATCTTGTATTTTATGTTTAATTGTATAGATTTTCTCTTATTAATCTTATGTAAGGAGTTTTGAAGTGTAGGTAGTAGACACTATGGCATGGTAAGTGATAGCTTTTCGCTAATAATCAAATAATAAACATAACTATCAAGCTGTGTAGTTGGGTAAGCAAGGGCTGAAAACTTAGGAATTTATAGTATTTTCATTTCAAATTCATGTCAAATTAAGCTACATTGCTCCCAATTAGTTGTTAAGTTGTTTAATTATATGTTTGAATGCTTATCATTGTAGATGGAAGCTAAAACTTGAAGAAAATTTGAGATTATCTAGTAAAAATTATGAGATTTGGACTAAAATAGCGATCTTAAACAGTCCACCATTATGCTCTCTAGATTGTTACATTACTCTCGATACAATAGACTAGAACGAAGCTTTCATAATTCGCTATTGTACTCCTTTTAAGCACTGTGTAGGTACAAGTCGTTAGATTTCTAGCTAGATCTTCAATGTTATTGACTGTAACTTGCACAAGTTACTTCTCGCTTGCAGTTGACATATATATGGAGGTCTAGAAGCCATAAACAATAGGAATTAATAGAAAGAAACACATTTTCTATTTTATTTGTAGATTCCCTTAAAGCTTAGGGTTCCTAACTAGTGTTCTTCATATTTTTTTAAATTTTTTTTGCATATTTAAGTTATTTTTATGGATTGTAGAAGCTTAATCATGGTATTAAACCCACATGCATGGTTGTAGATCCATTTGGTGCATTATAAACCTATATTTTGTATTGAAATTCACTTTTGAGCTTATATATTCAAGAACATGAGTTATATGCATGATATCTTTTATTTTTTGGTTCAAATGATGGCTAAATGTGTTGGTGGTTGAGGAATGGTGATTTAATGATCTAAATACATACTTAGACATGATTATGGGCTGTCTTTTACTTATTTGATTGCTTAACACTTATCTTAATTGTATTGTTTAAGATTAAGAAGGTAAATGGAAAAAGAAGAGACCAATCTCTTGATTTATTGGAAAATAAAAAAGTAACTCAATTTTATTCAATTCAAGACTAATGATTGGTTAATCTTGAGGGCAATAATTTGAAAATATAAACTTTTAGATTAACCTTCTTGCACTTTAAGCCTTCTTTTAGTTGATTTAAGAGTGCACCAAACCTTAAACTTCAAAAGTAAGAGAAAAGGCATTGATTTAATCATAACATTGTCTTGATTTAGTGAAAATGCCCTCAGATAAGTCCCTTAATCCTTAATTAATCCATTTAGATCAATGAAAACTATTTCCTTGACCATTTAATCCATAAAGCAGCCTTAAATTTCAAATTTAATCTTCTTTCCTAAATTGGAATTCCTTTAGTTTAGTTTGGTAAATTTAGTTAATTTAATCTCTCAATTTGGTTTCTTTAGATAATTGTGATCCATTTTCCTTAATATTGGTTATAAATGATCTTCGTGGGACTATAATTTGAGTCTAAAAGGCTCACTTTACTACTACTTGTGATCGGTATACTTGCCGGTTAGTTGGTTTTGACCTTGTTTTAAGAAAAGGAGCTTCAAGTGTTAAATTTTGTAATTAATTAGGTTAATTTGATTTTACTAGAAACGAAGACAATAAGAGCCAAATCAAAGGGGAGCTAGGGAGTATTACTATTTTTAATGTTGTAAAGAAAAATGTTGGGTTCATCTGGTATCACTAATTATCCTCAAATAAATTGATAAATTCATATGGAATTCCAATTCAAATCCAAATTAACTTAACAGTAGTGTATTGATCACAAGTAATAAAGTAGAGCATATTTAAGACTTCGGAATGTCAAACCCATAAAGAAAATATGTGAATACTAAGGTAATTGGATTACAATTATCTAAAGAAGTTAATATCTTTAATTGAAAACTAAAAACTTCTAACATTGTAATTACATTCTAAGTGATATAAGGATTACCAAATGATTAAATTGTTAAGGACTAGGCCTAAATAACTTAAGTAAGTTATGAAATGGATTGAAATTTCTAATCTATGGCCTTCACTAAATCCAGAAAAAGTTATAGTTAAGTCATTGCCGTTTTCTCTAACATTCTTGATTCATGGTTTGGTCCACCCATAAGTCTAAGAAGTAGGCTTAAAGTTTAGGAAGTCCTAAAAATCATATTCAAGATTAGTGTTGGGTTCATTATAGCACTAAGAGGCAGGGTGAATTAGTGTTTAAAAAATCTTTCATAAAATAAATACAAAGAGTAATATAAATGCAAAAGCTTAAACAAATTTACCCAAAAACATCAAGATAATATGGATGCAAAAAATAGAAGTATAGGAAAAGGAGAGAATACACTGTGATTTATCCTAGTTTGGAGCTATCCACTAGCTCCTAATATAGTCCCCAACACTACAATTGAGCTTTCATTCTTATTGCAACTTTAAGATAATAACACCACAAGTAAAATCCCTATTCACAGGCTAAAGGAGAACCTTTCACTCGTTTCTTTTTCCTAGACTCAAGAATAACCTCTCAACAACTCACAATAGAAATACAGTAGTAAAACACTTCACTCAATTTTACTTTGTAAACTCAAGAGGCTTTATAGATTATTGCATAAAAGATGTTCAAGAACCTCACCCAACAAAATCAATATCACTTGATAAAAATTAATTGCAAAAGATCTCTTAAACTCTTTACAAATAATACTGTATATATCACTTAAACTCTTCAGCTCAGACTATGTAAAGAACATCTATTTATACTGAAGCTTTTCGTGTGTCCGTTGGGCAATGACACTTAGACCCATTGTCCAATGGTCATAAGATAATGTTATAAAGCATTAACATTTCTAATCATTGTGTAATCGCAAATCTCGTTATATTCGGTTGACCGACCATAATCATTCGGTCGATTGACCTAAAAACCACAGAAAGTCTATTAACCACAACATAAACATTTCACGACTTATCTATTTATCCATTTCCAAAATCCAAAAATATATATCCAAACAATTATTTATCTTAATCACTTAGCATCTTATGTTTATGTTTTCCTAATTAATTAAAATAAGCGTCAAGAGGTTTATTCTCATTTAATCATATTAAAACACATAAAACCTCTTGATTATGAACCTATATTCATATTATAAAATAATTATGCATGAATGGTTAAATGTGAGCCTTTTGAGAACACTAAAATAAAATTAAGTAAAGTTTATATTAAATAGATATAAACTTATTTTAAACTTCTTATTCAAATTTCGAGTCTTCATATGATTCTTCATTTTCTTCTTTAGGACTCTTTAATTGGTCAGCTTCAACTTTGTCCAACTAATCTTTCAAGCACACTTAGAACGACACACATAAGTAGTAAAGGTTGTTTTGTCATTACCAAAATAAGGTGGAACCATCCTTGGTTCAATAATTGGTGACCTAATGATAACCAAGGTAGATTTCTCAAATCCTTGAATTAAACAATGTTGATTACTAAATTTTCCAATTATTAAAGTAAAGATTGTCATATCTTTAACCAACTTAAATCATATTCTAAGTGGCCAACTCAAAATAAGAATTATGCTCTCAAATAAACAAAGATTATCATCCAATGTTATGTTATAAAGTTACTCAAGGAATTCAAGAACCTATCTTTACGTAGAATTTAGCTTAAAACATTATAAATAAATAAGAAAATTCAAATTGAAGCTAAACAAATCATGTTCTTTCCATATATGAACAAAGATAGTATAACAAGAGATTTAATGTTTAGGAAGCACGAAATGATGACACAAACTGATAAACAGCTCCTCAACACATTTATAAACTCCCTTGAATCCTTAGCACAACCTGAAATTACAATATACAAAGGCTAAAAAAGAAAAACAAAAGAAAAACTGAAAAACTAGCTAAAGAAGAGAGAACCAGAATTTTGATATGAATTCTCTACCTTAATCCATCCTAACCATTGTAAAAATGATCTTTGAGGCTTCTTATATATGTTAGATGTAAGTAGGAATAAGTTGGCAAAGTTGCAACAAGATGCAGCTGGAAATTGCATGACAGCTACTAAAATGGTTCATAAGAGGAGTAAAATATCAGGCTATAAAAGCACTGCAATGGTCCTTATCTTTGAGAGTAAAATGGCGGGCTAATTGAGGTCGTTGTTTTAGCCCTAAAACTCGACCTTTTTGCTATAAATTCGATCTTTTCTCCATTTTTTGGTTCCATCTGCAAGGTACATGAATATAAATGATATTCAAATACTTTAGAAATAATTGGAAGCAAATTTATATTAAATTGGCTTGAAATGGACATTAAACTACATTGAAATCCAAGCCTAATAAAAAAAAAGGAAAACCCCTAAATGCAATGAGAACTACCATAACTAAGATGCAAGAATAATAAAAGGACAAACACAAAGTAAAAGACAATAAACTAACAATAGTAACAAAGAAATGGGTTGAAGGTATCATTGGGATTCTAGAATAACTATTGATCCTTAAATTTAGATAAAAGGTGCTCTATCCAAGGTGCTAGCCTATAGGTTCGAACAAGCTCTCAAACCTTTAATTCCTCTAACTTAGATAAATCTAATAAGCTCTAGAAATTCCCTAATCTTTACTGTAACCTAAACAAGCTCTCTATATTTAGTAATGAAGATGCATTAGGTACGAAGAATGACTAACTTAAGCCACTAACACACAACTTCGGAAAGTTTAACCTAAAGATATGGGACCTTAAACTAGTGAGTTACGTATGCTAACAAATCCAACTAGCCTATTGCTACGTTTAGAAATCGCTGAAGACAATTACGTATCACATGTTCAATCCTAACATTTGAATTAGGAAATTACTTAAAGGGTGATCAAGCCTAAAGATAATACCTAATTCTTGACATTTAAACAAAGTCCCAAACCAATCAAAACTTAAAAACTTCAAAATCAATATAGACCTAATTACATTCTCATAATTAATTATTCCTTCATCCTTCATATACCTTCAAGCCCTTAGGAATCTAGTCACACATGCTTAAATCAGCCAAAACAGAGATTAAATAAACATAATCCATACTCAATTAGATAATACTAAGGATGGAAAATTCACAACATAAAAAGAAAATCACAATTCAATACTTAATCTAATACAAACTTAAGTTGCTTATGTTATAAAGCAATTAACTAAAATCTAATTCAATAAAACTCAAAGTAACATTCTAAACAAAAATTTACAGCACATATAAATTGATCAAACATTGACATTAAATAATTGATATAATAAGAACATGTATAAATCCTACCTATCAAACATAAATTAACCAAAAACATTAAAAATAAATGAAAACCCCATGAAATAAAACTTCAAACAAATTAATACTTGATACAGAAAAAACTAATAACATCAAAATGAAATGTTATTACATAAGAAACCATTAAACTAATGAACTAAAGTCAAAGCATTCAGACATAGGAACAAAAAGCATTTGAAAATGAAAAAAAATACGTCCATCTAATGAAAAATGTGAAAAAAATGAGAAAAATGGCAAAATAAATCGAAAACCCAAGAGATGGCCTTCAAAAACATTCCTGCATCTTTTAGTGGAGAGCTCCTCCCTCCTTAATGTTTTTGTAGCTTTCACTTTTTTATATTATGTTTTTTAGCTGCCATTCATAGAGAGCTTTTAAAACTTTTGTCTTCTTGTCTTCTAGTGTTACGTTCCTCCCCTTTTAGATTTCTTTTTCTTTTAACATTTTTTGTCCCCTATCCCATTTAACATTCTTTTTTAAACATCCCTACCAAAATTTTTTTTCCTTTCCTTTTTTTGTCTTTTTAAAACCTCCTCCATTGGAAAGCTTTTATGCTTTAAATGCCCCTTGGCAACCTTTTATACTACCATTTTTTCAAAGCTTTTTTTAAATGCCACCTTTTGTTGCTCTTTTTTACAAGTCATGTGTCTCAAACGTGACTTGCTTCCTCTAACTTGCTTTTATTTTTTTATTCTTTTCTTTGTCCCAAAATTGAGGTAACCTTAGGCTTGTTGCCCCAATTCTCTTCCAAACTTCTTCCTTTTATCTTGTATCTGTTTTACATCATTAAATCTATATGTAAACTCAATAAGAACATAAAATGAGCAATTAAACACAAAAAATAGGGATGAATTAACATTAAAATGCATATAAGAACTTAAGATAATTCAACCCTATGAAATACCTCCATACTTGAACTACTGCTTATCCTTAAGCAATTCAAACATAGCTATTACATTTTACCAATTCGTTTTCAAAAAGATCAAGTACATGCAATCTTTCAAACTTTGACAAATTCAAGTGTTAAACTATGACATAGATCATAATTAATTTTCATTAGTATACATAAACAAGATCAAATGAAATCACCATTAATGAATGGTAAGCATAAAACCAAGATGATTTTTTTCCTCACGGTAGTCACTCATCTCACTTCAGTGCTTTGCTCCAGGCTCCCTTTATGAGACTACACTACTATAGGCTTTGAAATGCATGAACTCTCTTCACCATAGATTACATGTTACTATAGATCAAAAGGGCTTTTACTCGGAGTTGTAATGGGGCTTGGGTTCAGGTGAGTTATAAAAGGTTGAGGAGCATCTCACAAGTATTCCCAAAGTACTAAGTGTAGAGGGAAAACTAAATATAAATTATGAGTTATGCATGTGAATATAATGGATTACTCGTTACTTACTACTACTACTTTATTTGATTCTTTTTCTTTTTATTTTTTATTTTTTTAGTTAAATGACACTCAAAAAATAAGAACATAATAGTAAAAAATATATACATAACATGAGTAGAAAACCATCTCAAATCATCTCAGAATAACTGTTAGCGGTCAAATTGATGGAGTTTTAATGGTTAATTTGTTGTATTATGACCCTTAATTCAGTGTTTAATTATTAAATTTATGTGTTATTATGTTCAATTTGCAGGATGGAGCTTGATGATGAAGATTGGAGCAAAAACTTGAAGAATACCTCTCCTTTCTATCCATTAAGGGCCCCATGATAGGGTCATGTTAACGGAAGAATAGAGGGCCGTTAATGGGTGCAGAACTCGAGCATTAACAGAACCTTCTCAGGGTACTGTTGATACCCATAATCAATAATTTCAACCCTAAATCTCCAAGATTTAAACTTTGGCATGTTGCTAATCAATGCCTTTGTTTTCTGGCACCAAGTGGAAGCTTTCCAGGCCCTAAAAGCTTCCAAGAACATATAAAAAACACGTAGAAATTAGGGGAGATCGGATCTGCAAAATTATAGAGAGAATTCTTCTTCTCTCACCTTAGTTCTTCTTAGTTTTAAGCTTCAAACACTTTGTTCTTCAAATTTTTTTATTGTTTCTGAGTTTCTGAATATTTGAACTTGTTGTTAAGACTCATATCTGAGTCCAGGAATCATCTAAGGGGGTTTCTAAACTCAGATTATTTCTTATTTTGTTCCATTTCTCAGATTAATCAAGGTTGATGTTTTTATGCTTATATCCATGAATATTATTTATTTTTCTGCAAGATCTGGATGAATTAGAGCTTGGTTGGAGTCTAGAATCAAATTAGGAGTTCAAGAAACATCCAAAAATCTTTCTTGGATTTTTTGTAACAGCTAAACTTTACATTTAAGCTCTTAATTTCATATCTATCAAAGTATGTTGTATAAAATGCATATTTTGTATGCTTTGATGCAAATGTGTGGCTAATCATTTTTGTTGCTAAAGATTGATGTTTTGATGATTTGAAAGAGTTTTATGACATGTTAAAGGGTTTGTATTGATTTTGGTCTTTAAGATAGTTTAAGCTGGCCACTTAAGATTAGTGTTTAATATAGTTTAAGCATGATAAATCATCTTAAATTGTTAGAAAAAATAATTAGCAACATTAATTAATCCTTGCATGACCAAACCTAGATTTTTTTTTTTATGAAAGTTAGAGTTCTGAGAATATTTTCCAGAAGTCACCTTCTTGAAATTAAATCCCATTTACTTGATTTAAAGCTTAACCAAACTTTATATAAGATTAAATGGAGAAAAATCAAAGTCTTAACCATAACTTTGTTTTGATTTTGTGAAGGACTTTAATTATAGCTTAAATGTGTTTTAAAGCTCAATTAAATCATCAATCATCTAATCTTTAGCTAATTTACACATTTGGTAATTTTAAAAAATTTTCAGAAGCAATTAAAAGTCATTTTTGAAGTGTTTAAGCCAAAGTAGTGTAGTTTAAGTAATTTTTAGATTTTTAATCAATTTGTCTAGATTTTTCCTAAATAATTGTAATCTAATCGACCTAGTAATTAAGCAAAATTTTCCCCGTGCTATTGGCATTCGGAGCCTGAAAATTTACTCCATTATATTACTTTTGCAATAGGTGCACTTGTCTTTATTCCATTGGTTTTCAAAATAAAAAATCATTCCAAAATCATTCAACATTTTAAAGTCACCTAACTAACGCAACAAGTTTTTGGTGCTATTTCTGGGGACTAGACGGTCTTAATATTAAGAAAATTAGTTTCAATTACTTTAGGACTTGTAAAATTATGTTTTTATAAATTTTCTGAATTTTTCTGCATTCATTTTCTATTTATTTGGTTTGGTGTGTTTTTATTGCTTAGTTCTTAATTTATTTGCTTAGTTTGTTTATTTTATTTTATTTAGTATTTTGTTTGAATTTTTATGCATAGTTGGGGATGCAATCCCAAGCCAGTAGACTTCAATCCAAAACTCAAGTGCACATTGAGAAAGAAAAAGAAAGAAGCTCGTGCAACCCCATCTAATCCGTTAGACATAGGAACATCAAGTGACACTAAATTTGAAATTGTAGAAATGAATCCTGAGGAACATGTAGTTGTAGGACCTCAAGTAGAAAATAGGGAACCAACCATGATGGACTTA
>JAOXYD010027550.1:0-14298 GCA_028565735.1 Pinacopodium congolense | reverse complement strand
TAGTACTTACATCCTATAAACTTCCTCGTGGGATCGATATTCGGAGTCTTAAATATACTCCACTTTATTACTTGATTCGACCGGTACGCTTGTCGAATGTTGGTCTCAAATTAAAATTTTAAATTGTGCAAGAAAGATAGATTAATTTGAGCTAATTTTGTATATGGCCAACCGCAATCAGTAAGTAACGACACCCTACCTCCCAGCAACAGCACCCTGAGAGGTGCAGTTCGTACTCAAATTTTACAGCAACTAACAGCCACGTGTTCTTCATATAATGGCATCCTGCCATGGGGCCATTAATGAGTAGAATCAAGAGAGTTCCTTCATGTTTTTGCTCCAATCTTCATCATTAATCTCCATTATGCAAATTAAACATAATAAGACATTAATTTAACACTTAAGCATTGAATTAGGGGTCATAATTTAAAAAATTAACTATTAAAACTATATCAATTTGACCCCGAACAGTTGTCTAGTTACTAACAATATGGTTATGCAAGATAACAACGTTTTTATCGTGATGGAATTGTGATTTACAAGCAAAATCAAGAGCATTGCTTCAAATTTTATTTGTACTTAATTAACTCTTAACTTTTGATTGATTTTCTTTAAGTGGATTGATAGGTTTGTAATGGCACTAAAAGGGGGACAAATTATAGAATAGAAATTTCTTATATAAATATAGTAAATAATGAATGATGAAGTTTAAGCAATTTCACTTAATCAGATATAATGTAATAATACAAGTGTAGAAAAATAAAAGAGTAGAGAAAGAAAGCGGTACACCATAATTTATTCTGGATCAGAGCTATCCACTTGCTCTTAATCTAGTCTCCAACACTAATATTGAGATTTCTTTCTTATTTTACTTCTTATAAGAATACAGCAATTGAAACAATCCTTTTTACAAGCTAAAAGAGAACCTTTCACTTACTTCTTTTTCCTAGGCTCAAGAATAACCTCTCAAGTTCTCACGACAATAATACACCAAAAATTTCGTTAACTTGATTCACTTAGTGAATAAAAATTGGCTTTTAATAGAATGATGTGTAAAAGAAAAATATGTAAATAGCCTTCACACAAACTCAAAACTTAAGAATAAAAGATTAATACTAAAAAAGAAAATCACACAAACACTTGCTAAAATAATGACCAAAAGACTTTCAAATAATAAACTTCAATAAACCTTTTATAAGACCCTTAAAAACTCTCGTGTATTCTTGCTATTTTAATGCAAAAAGACCACCCTTACACAATAAAAGAACACTCTATTTGTACGTAACCCTCTTTATTTATCCGTTGTACAACGGTATTGTTACCGTTATCCAATGAGCAAAAAGCAATGTTCCAACACTTAAAGATTTTATCCTTTGTACATTCTCGCAAGATATATGTTTATTTGCAACATTCGCTATATTCGGTCACCCTACCCAAGTCATTTGGTCGACTGATAAATCTTCATCTATCATTTGGTCGACCGACCTAAAACCACAAACCCAAATGAAGTGTTGGCCAAACATGCATTATGAGTTCAAAATAATTCTTTTCCTAATGTCATATACTTTTCAAACATCAATATCAAATATCAAGAGGAAAAAGATCAAACAAATCGACCTCTTGATTATATTCGTATATGTTCTAAGAATGTATGTATGAATGTTCATTTTATAGGCCTTTTAGTAAAAAACCAAAATAAAATTGGGCGGCAATATTTACAATAATTAAATCACAAGATAAAACTTCTTCAAACTTTTGAGTCTCCAATTGATTTTCGATTTTCTTCTTGAAGACTCCTTAATTGATCACCTTTGAACTTTGTACCTATCTTTCAAAACACAAGTATTAGTAGCAAAGGTTGCTTTATCATTACCAAAATCAGGTAGAACCAACCTTGGTTTAATAATCTCCCTTTTTGGTGATGACAAAACCAAGTGATATTATAGGATTTAAACAAGACATAAACTCCCCCTAAATTTTCAAGAACATAGAGTAATAAGTTTTTAAGCACATATTACAATGTTATCATTTGATCCATACTACTCCCCCTTAACATATGCATACTAATCCCCTTTTGTAAAATATATTAGGACATGTAGCAATATCACAATTATCCTATATAGATATAGACAATATCACATTCATCTCCCCCTTTTTGGAATCACCAAAAAGGTAAAAGCTTGATGAAGTTAGAATACTCATCCATAATGAATTATCAACTGATAGTATATATGGCATAGAGAAATAAGAAGCATATAACTGAAAGGTTCCATAATGAGTCAATATCATAAATAAGTGAAATGTAATACATAAAAAGTAGTAATAAAGATTAATACCAAAACAAGATATAATTGCTAAGTGTCTGAAGGTGGCGGAGGATGAAGGACCTTTTATTGACTTTTTTATGGTGTCCGCATAGGCTTCAAAATTATCTTCTTTAAACGAAATATAAATTAATATGCGTTGGATTTTTCAAAATATTGCACATCACGATTATAAAGCCACAATTAACCAAGTAAAATGTGAGACACTTTCATAAGAATGATATCATATAAAATAGAATCTTTATAAACTCCTAATTTGAAAGACACCATACACCTTCGACCAACGGGTATAGTGTTATCATTCACCCAAGTAACTTTGTAAGGTTAAGGATGCTTTTCTGAATGTAAATTCAATCGTTTCACCATACTCTCTTAAACCATATTCATACTACTTCCTCCATTAATGATAAGCTTACATACTTTGTCTCCACATATAACTTGAGTGAAGAAAATAGTAGTACTAAGTCATTCTTCTTGTTCTTTAACCTTAGGGGTCGTAAGTATGTGCCTCGCTATATTAAGATTTAATGGACCAACTTATTCATCATTAGAGCGTCCTTCTAGCTCCTCTCCATCTTCATGTTCACGCACATATTCTTCAAATTCTTCTTCATCTTCTTCTATAATAATGTGTAAATCTTTATTAGGGAATTCATAAGCATAATGGCCCCTCTCATTACATCAAAAACACTTCTTTTCATTGCTGCCTTCTTTTGTCACAGTTTTTATTATAAACTTGCCTTTAAATTCAGCTCCTTAGACTGTTTTATAGATGTTTAGAAGTATGGGTTTTGATGAATTTCGCACAGTTGTAATTCTCTTTATGCCAAATTCCTCGACTTGACTTCTAAAATTCTTACTTGTTGGCTGACCTATATATTGTTCTAATCTCAAAGCCAAGTGATATGCATCTTTAAGGTTGTAAATCCTTTGTATCATCAGTTCCTTGCAAATTCCTACCCTTAAGCCATTTTTGTAGTGAGATATGAGTTGTCGTTCAGATTCCATTCCCTCACATCGGATAGAAAGCTCATCAAAAAGTTGTGTGTATTCTGTTACAGACATAGTTCCTTGTCTAAGTGTTGTGAGTTGGTCTTGGAGGTCTTCTTGATAATGGGATGGTAAATATTTCTCCATTAACTTCAATTTCATCTCTTCCCAATTAACAATAGGTGGCTGACCTATTTTTTGAAGTCTTTCTTCTACTGATTTCCACCAAATTTTTGCATGTCCAACTAATTTCATCTTTGTAAATCGAACTTTTCGATCTTTTGGCATGTTATACCAGTAAAAAAAATCCTCCATGGCTACTGTCCAATCTAAAAACATATGAGGATCCATCTTTCCAGCAAAATCAGGTGCTTCAACACGAACTTTCTTAGTGATATCATTAAGTGTGTTATATGTTTCAGTTCGATCATAGCCTCTAAAATCCCTTACATCTTCTCCAAGTGTTACTGGTGAGTTTCTTTGGTGTAAACCTCTCGGTAAACCCTGATTCCTTAATCTCACTGGTTGTTGATTTGTTTCAATAGCTTCATCTTATATCTCACTTTCTCTTCCTTCCATCTCAAGAGTAGTTTGCTATCCAATATTGTTTTCTGGATTAGTTCTTGAAGCTCTTTGTGTTTGAGGCTCCTCAATCTCCAAATTTTCCATAATTCTCAAAAGTAGTTCATCTCGCTCTTGACCGTTGAATATTCTTCTATACGCCCTTCCACTACGTGTTGCCATTATGAACCAAAGTTCTAATACCAAATTAATGTAGGATGAGTAGAAGAAATAATAAAATATGGCTTAACTCTCAAGGGTTAGGAAAATAGAGCTGTGGGGTATTGTTATGCTTGTTGAAAAATCAGTTTCAAGTTTGAATTTCAAGGTAAGTTGTCAAAATTTCAAGTTGATGATGGTTGAAAATTTATGGTTTAATTGCTATACCTTTAGGTTAAAAATTAGGGCTTATGGTGCTGGAATTAGGCTAGAGTTTAGGGTTTTTAGGTAGAAATTGAGTTTTAGGGTTGCTAAAATTTCAGACTAGGTAAAGAAACAAGGAATAGAAAATTAAGAATCACTCATAGGGTCTAAAAATCACTCTTAAGAGAAAGTATCACACCTCCTGTAGAAAGCTCAAATTTAAAGAAAACAAAATCTACATCTTCTTTTATGAAGGGCTGATTACATGCATATTTATTGAAAAAAATCTATAGAATCCTTTTCTTAGTAAGAAAAGGTTTCCTAATTATATTCCAAACTTGAATCCTATTTTAATAGAATTTTCTTTTTCTTAAATAGGTAATAAAGTCCTAATCTAATAAAGATACTATATCTAAAGTCTCTTTCTAATAATAAATCCTAAGACAAACAAAACATAAAAATCTTAATAAAATTAGAAATTCTAACATAAACAAAAATTCAACCCTTATATTTATTATTAATTCAACTCTCAATTATCATCCTACTAAATTAAAGGTTGTGGTTAAATTAAAGGTTGTGGTTGAGTATCTTATCCTCTTTTACTTTTTTTTATAAACTTTAAAATCTTTTAATCACAATACTTTTTTCAGGCGTGTAAAATTTCCAAACTCCCCCAACGACCAAGAAGGAACAAAAAGTCATCCCCATTCTCGCCGGAAAAGAAAAGGAGAAATGAACAAACCTACTTCTGACCGATGGGCCGATCTTCCAAGTGAGTTGTTAAAAACCATCAGCGACTTGCTCGATTCTCCACTTGACGTCCTTCGTTTCCGCTCCGTTTGTTCTTCATGGCACTCTACCTCTTCCCCACCGTGTTTTGACCGGAAGAGTCCACCAGTCCCCTTCAAGCTTCCCCAAATCCCCGTCGACGCCTTCTTCTCTCAGTCTAGAGTATGCCTTTTACAGCTCTCTTCTTTTCGCAGTCCAAGTTCTTCTTCGTTTGAAGAAGATGAAGTAGAAGAGTCAAAGAGTTGGTTAGTCAAAGTTCAGGAGACGTCAGAAGGAAAACTAAGGTTGATACATCCACTATCAGGGCAACTCATCAAGTACACTCCGATCAGGTTGAACTTGTTGGACGTTCGTTTTGTTGAGCTTTGTAAAGCTTTTACGCTCAGAGCTTCATGCGGGTCTTCTGTTGTTGGTGTGAACAAAGTCTTGCTGTTTCCAGCATCGGAGAGTTGCATCAGAGATAGGTTTGCTTTTCTGGCGATTTTTCAAGAAGGGAAGTTGGGGTATTGGAGACATGGAGACGAGATCTGGACGGTCTTGGGTGATGAGAAATTTCAGTACGACGACATCATAATTCATAAGGGTCAAGTCTACGTCGTTGACCGTTGGGGCACAGTTTCGTGGATTGATTCATCTTTGAGGGTGGTCCAATACTCGCCGCCGCTGTACGGATGCGGTGGGAAGAAGAATTTGGTGGAATCGTGTGGAGATCTTTATGTAGTTGATCGGTATCTGGAAGGTGAAAGAAGGAAGTGGAAAAGTAATTTCTATGCTAATAATAATTTCAGTGCTAATAATCACCTATACGAGCGTTGTGCTATAAGATACAGGAAAATCCAACCCAAGACCGTAGATTTGAGAGTATATAAGCTGGACGAAGACTGGGGTAGATGGATTCACGTTAAATCGTTGGGTGATAGAATCTTTGTTCTTGGGGTGGAGTGTTGTTTCTCCGTCTCGTGTGGAGAATTTGGTGGTGAAGGCAAAGGCAAAGGCAACTGTATTTACTTCACAGACGATGACATCTACAGTGTAGGAACACTAAGACCTGATTATATTCAGGTGTTCCAGTTAGAGGACGGTAGAATTGAGCCTCTAGAAATGTTTTCACAGTATTCTCATATATTCTGGCCACCAAAATATCCAACTTTCTTCTCAACTTAAAATCTGTCATGCTCACCTGGAATCTTCTTTGTAAGTTTACTTGCAGAGGCGAGCTGCTACTGGTTTGCTATCTTGAAGATGAAGGTGAGGGATCCTATTTTGGGGGAAAATGGATTGCCAGGTCTCATCTTCTGTGTTGCCTCTTTGTACTAAAGAGTATTTTTCACCAGCTTGATTTATCTGTATGCAGAACCGGGGGTTTTATCGTGTAATGTGTGCTGTAACCGGATACATAAGATTAAGGCGAGCGTGTGATAGCACTTCTGTTTTTTCGTTTTTGTTTTTTATTTTTATTTTTTATTTTTGTATTTTTGTTTTTCTTTTAAAAAACAAAAACATATTTGGTTGATATTTATAATAAAAAAATAAAAAACAAAAACGTGTTTAGTTGAAATTTATGAATAAAAAAAATTTAATAATGATAGTCTAATATGAAATAAATTTGAATTATTTGACCAAAAAACTCTTATACACCTTAAAAATATATTATTAGTCAATAGTTTGTATTCATTATTTAATGTAAAAAAATCTGTTTTAAAAATGCAAAAAATATCATTTTATTGTTTCTCTGTTTCTGTTTATATTTCTCTGATTTTGAAAATAGAAAACATAAACAGAATACAGACAAACACATTTTTTTCCTTTGTTTATCTTTAAAAAAAAAAACAGAAAACAGAAAATATAAATGCAACCAAACAGGCCCTTAACTGTTAGCTGTTTTATTTTGCTGGTGTATTTAGCTGAAGGGTATTTTCGGTAGTTTCTTTGTGTTTTATTGACTTTCCATGTTGACTTATAAATACTTTTTAACGACATTGTTTATGTGTGAGTTAATAAGATTTCCATCGATATTTTTGTATCTAACTTCTGTACACAAATAACTGTTAGGGTCTCGACCCCTGTTCCTTACTCTCCATAATCTGATAAGGGCCTGCAAACCTGAACTTCTTCGATAAAAAATTTGGAAAGAACTACCAAAGAATTATGATTGTGGCACCAATGAACACCAAGACAAAACAGTAGATGGTAATGTTAACCCTAGATTCAACTTGTAATGGCTGTAATTTGGTTCAGGCTTACATGACAAGGAGTCATTTGTAAGTCCCTCCTTAAAATCCAGTGATATGACGCACCTGATTCCTCTGAAAATTTTAAACATATTTTGCTGCTTGGAATGACTCATAATTGGAGCAGGCGAGATAAATGGTGATGCAGCTTTCCATGAAGAAACATATTACGTTGTCCTGGTTCAATGGGCAAGATATGGAGGTCTTCAGCCATCCGTTTGTCCTCTTCTTAAACTCATACACAACAAGGCTGAGGGCTCAGTTTTGTTAGCCTGCCGACCTGCCACATCCCTGTTCTTTTCATGATAGTCTCCAATTAACTTATATCTGCAATCATGTATAATTCCATCTCTTGGCTCATTTTTGCCACGAAATTACATGTTTTTTACTTGCAAGAGCTTAAGCCTTCTTTTAAATCTTCAGATCACGATTTCTTATTGGGTTATGCAAGAAGCAAAGTATGCAGATCATGTTATTAACAACTTCATCATTTATTATAACTTTTTAATTAATGCGTCAATGCCACAAATTTGGTCCGGAGATGGAGTAAGGAGGTTGATTAATTATGAGCGGAATAAAATGAAAACGAAGAAAGAATGAGACTCGATACATCATAATGGATATAAGTCTAAAATAAATCAGAGAATAAAGAAATTATAGTTTTAAATCTCACACTTCCTCGGCGCTCTCACTAAACACTTGGAAAATCTATACATGGCTCCACCTGTTAGTCTCCCGTGAAAAACGTAGAATGACTAAGGAGAAAATGAACCCGTCAAAATGTCATGTTTTTTATTTAATTGTTCAGAAGGAGTGCGGCCGAGAGGTGAGGTCAATAAAGGTATCTTCTTCACAAGGGATTGTTAGGCCTCCCATTGGATGACTGACGCCAAACCCTTCCTCAGCTCGGTTAAGCAAGGCTACAAAAAAGGCTGGTTAATATATGACGCAACATTCAACATGTGAATTTTCTAAGATTGTGTGCAAATCTTTAAAGAAAATAAAAAAATTAAATTCAATATTACGAGGGTAATGTTTTATCTCGTCTAAAACTTCAAAAGTGACTAAAAAGAATAATATAAAACCCTAAAATATAACTAGAGGCAAAGATTACTCTTACAGCTTAAATAAGGGGATAATAGGTAAATATGTGATCAACTTTTTAGAATTTTTTAAATTCAATAATCAATTTTTAAAAATTTTTAATTAAATGATAATTTTTTAAAAAGTTAATTAATTCAAGTAAAAACTTAAATGCTGTTAGTTTCATACTGACGAAACTAACAAATTTTGTCAAGTGGATATAATTTAAAATTATTCTATTTCAATAAAATAATTTTCAATCTTTCGAAGTAACAAGTTCTTTTTTTGTTTATATTTATTATTTATTATAAATCAATAATATACATTTAAATATAAATTTATTTATACATGATATTTTATGGCTATTATATATTTAATTTAAAAGATTCATTCATGAACTATTTCCTTTAAGTCAAAGACTTATCAAGTCTAAAACTTGGATATACTTTGAAAGAGAGTATAATATATAATTAAATATTTATTTAGCAAACTTAAAAGTTATTATACAATACTTTCTAATAAAATATTAATGTATTAATTACTTGTTATTTTTATAAGGAAAAAAACTAAATTTATCTTATTTGAACAAATTTTATAAGATTAATCACTAAATTGAAAAAATTTTAAAGGTGGGACATTGAATTAAAAAATTCTAAAAGATTGCTTACTGTATTAAAAATTTTTAGAAGTTGAAGTTGTATATGTGGATATCCACGTAGCACTTTTACCATGTGAATGTCCATGTAACAAAGTTCGTCAACTTAGTTAGTATGAAACTAATGACATTTAAGTTTTTACTTGAGTTGATTGACTTGTTAAAGGTTGATCACTTAATTGAAAATTTTTTAAGGTTGATTACTGAACTGAAAAAATCTAAAAAAGTTGATCATTTATTTATCTATTATTCCCTTAAATAAGAATAAAACCTAGTTCTCTTGTATAGGCATAACAATGGTAATTTTGGGGAACCACGATGTCATTATAATTTGTCATTTGTTTTTCTACACTTGAAATGATGCAAAATGGCAGTTTCTCTAAAGTACAATGATGTCTTTTATGGTTGTCACTGAGCCTATGGAGAAATATGAACTCAATTTCTGTTTAGACTTTCAAGGATCCCAATAATATAAAAGTCTTTTATCAAACTTCTGTTCATCATTCTCCTCTACTTAATAAAAGTCCTCCCTCTAGTTTTGGTGAAAATCATAATACAATAGAACAATCATGCAATAATAATAAAAATAAACTTTTCATAGGAAGCCTTTTAAATTTCTCATGTATTCGTAGTGTAGCTTTAGCATGTTTCCACCTTGATTTATTCAAAACCTCTTCTACTTGAGTGGCTCTTTGTCCTTGCTTAATTTTGGCATTGGTCATGGAATCTAGATCATTTGCAAAAGCATTTATCTACTTGTTTTGCACCTTTTGTTGTCAACCTTTTCTAACCCCTTAACTTGACTGTCAATTTTGGTGATTTTGTTGTATAATTAGTGTTCATACTTTCTCATTAATTCTTCTTTTGATCTTGATTTAACTTAGATAATATGACATGACCTTCATATAATAACGATTACATGGATTCAGGATGTTCCTCCACTTGAAAATTGGCCTCTCTCAGCTTTTACTTGATCACTAGAGCATTTACTCTCCTCGTTTCTTTGACTTCTGTGTCAAATTTTTGTGCATCAGGTAAGAAGACACTATTATCTGACATTATTTTTTTAATCTTTAATAGTCATAATATATATTTCACTTCATTCTTCTTCAATAAGTGTTGGTTACTCTTTCCTAAGTGTTGAGCATTCACATCCTATTGTCATAGTCTCCTCAACAACAAATGATAAGCATCTACATCGATAACATCACAATACACCTCGTCCTTGTACTTGCTAGAATGGAATTTTATACCTTTGTGCCACCTCTATTTTATTTGTTGCAGTTTTGATTCACCATAAGGTATAAAGGATTGGGGTGCTTTTCTATTGGTAATCCTGATCGCTTTACAATCTCTTTGCTAATAATATTCTTGTACCTCCCACTATTAATTTTAATCCTAAGTACCTTATTATGAATGGTGCATCTCGTATGAAACAACAAGTATCTTTAGGTTAGTCTTCATGTTTTGGAGTCGACATCAACTTTTTAATAACATATGTCTATTCCTCATCAGAGTCATATTCTTCCTCTTCATCACCAATAGCCTCACAGTATATCCATTCGTCTTCTTTTTCCCACTCTACAATATTCTCAATCTTTTGCAAGGGAACTCATTAGATTTGTGCTCAAACTAATTGCACTTGAAATACTTTTTTACAACTAGTTTAACATATGGGTTCTCGGATCTCTTCACCTTTTTGTCTCATATATCCCCTATAGGACATCTTCTTGCAATTTTGTTCTCCATGAGTCGATTATTACTAGTAGCACTTTGTGAAGTATACTCTTACATTAGGCTAGGTCTCTTAGTAAACTCGATCGCCCTATAGCTCTCAAAGCTCCTCTTACTGCATTCTTGTTACATTATCTTTTTTTTGAAGAGCCTTGTTTTTTACCTTAAAAAATGTTTTAATGACTTAAAATCCATTCATATCTTAAAGTGTTGGTCTCAATCCCTCCAAATACCTAACAATCTGCTACCCTTTGAATTCGAAAAGGTTATTCCTCTCTGCCAATCTCATAAATTCCATCTTACACTCTTGTACTGTCTAACTTATTTGACTGCACCATTGGTATTGTAGACAAGATCTACTTGTAGTCCAGAGGAAGAAACTCTTGCTTAAGCAAGTATTTCATCCTGTATGAGGTACGTACAAGACCCTTTCACACTTCTTTGTGACTGTATCTTTTTCCACCATACTGGATCTCCTTCCTTAACATACAGGCCATAATTCAGACTCTATTCTCAAGTACAATCTCTAAATAGTTAAAAAAAACATTCAATTTCTACCATCTAGTCCAAGAAATCTTCAATTCCTAAACTCCTATTAAAGTAGGGAATGTCTACCTTTAGTGTATAATCCCTTATATCTCTATCTTCCCCTATATAAGTGTCTTTCCTCCTACACCCATTGTGTTGTTGGTAATGTTTAAATCTATTTTATTTATAGTAGTCTTCTTCCTTCGAATCCTCCTTATAGATTGATTTTCCTCTTGTAGGCATAATCTACTCATAGGTTCACCTTGAGCTATCTCCACTCATGGCCTTCTATGGTCATTGTATCTCTTGTGTGTTTCAATTCCTAAAGTATCTAGATGTTCTATAATCTCCTCAAAACGTCAAAATTCGTGATCCATCTGCTACTCCAAACTTTGTTCATATCATTTCAATACTTTATCTCCTAGAAAATGAGCCATACCCTTTTGAACATTGTCATGAAAACTGTTTATATTACTCCCAGTCGACATCTTTGCTCCGATGCCACTTGACACAACGTATAACACGTGAATTCTCAAAGGTTATGTGAAAACCCTTTGAAAAAATTGAGAAACTCAATTCAATATCATAAAAGTAATGTCCTAAATCATCTAAAAATTCAAAAGTAGTTACAAAAGAATAATACGAAACCTTAAAATATAATTAGGGGAAAAAATGTCTTTTATAACTTAAATAAGAATAAAACGTAGTTCTCCTATATATGAGTAATAGTGGTAATTTTGGGGAACAACGTTGCTATTATGGCCTACCGTTGTTCTTCTATCCTTGAAGTGGTGCCCAACGATAGTCTCTTTAAAGCATAACAGTGCTACTTATAATCGCTATTGAGCCTCTAGAGAGATGTGAACTTAATTTATATTTGGACTTTCGAGGATCCTAATAATCTAAGACCCTTGTATCAAACTTCCTTGCATAAATATAATCTGACACTTGCCTATATATATTATAATATACCCTTTTGGCATAGCAAATTCTTTACCACCAAGGGAGTTCCATTCTAGAACTCACATGTTTGTTCCAGAGCTTGCTTGGCACCAACAATCATGGAAAAAAAAATGAATACCCATTTCCCTAAACAAGAGAAAATCATATCATAAAATTTTAGACCAGTCAAACTTCCATATGTTACTTTCTCATTGGCTAAATTTATGGGACCCACATTAACACGTGGCATCTGCATGTCATTTTGAGTCTACGAAAAAATCTTCACCAATAATGTGACGTGACTAAAAACATTTTAATTAGACATATTTTTGGATGGATGTTTATCTGTTAAAGTTTAAGTTTGAGGCAATTTCACGCAATTTATGACCTAAAATATGTTAATTATTGAATATGATGTTGCACACACAAGTTTGTACAAAAATAGTTGTTTTTTTTAAGGTTTTAAACATTGATTATGATTGTAAAAGAGATTGGATGATTCATTAGCTTAAAAAGCAGAAGGAAGAAGGTTTTGATTTGGCCTGCACCAGATTTCACATTTTTTGTCATTAACGTGATTTTGGCCATAAGAGAGACTACACACACATTTAAAAATCTTATTTTAGGACTTTAAAGAGATTTTTAACTTTTGAGAGAGAGAGTGGTTGCATACCAAAGGAGAAAACGCAATTTCAAGCCAATTTTACTCCAAATTAAAGCAATTCAAGGGGATTAAAGTGTAGATTCAAACTGGTGACTAATGTAGTGTCTACTAATTGCGCCTTCACTAGCATCCAGATCATCACTAGCATCTATATCATGATCCTTATATTATATGTCTCGACGAAAATCCAATTGTTGTGAATAACATATCACAATTTTGATCAAAATTAGAAGCATCCCAATCACACACATTAACTTACCACTAACACACACTAACTCATATTAACACATAGGTTTAGCATCTCGAGATGAGACTTACATCTACAGATAAGGAGAGAAAATTTTTTATTCCTTTTGTGGTAACTAGTATAAAGTACAGTAAAATTTTCTTATAAAATGCTACAATATTTTTTTCTTTTAAAACCTTAACCCTACACAATACAACTTATGAAATTCGATATGTTTTTAAACTAAGATTGTGCTTAACCACGAACAATAATAGTGTAGTTTTTGACTGTCATTGTACTTCCGTCTTCATCTGAAACAATAATAGCCATGCATATGGATCTAAACAACTTCGTTTTCCCTTGCCGTTTAGCTTCTAACTTTGAATTGTATCATACCATAACGGTGAGCTCTTGCCTCGGGCCTATCAACCCTTTTCCTTTACTTCCACCCTAGATCTCAAGGAAATTTTGATTTCGTGTCATTTTCCCAAATTATTGGATCGGGTCATAATCTAAGTTTCCATAAAATTCAAGGAAATCAACATTAATTAAATTTACAAATAGTTGTTACTTTAAAATTATTTGCTTGATTTGAGTTTGAGGATAATAGGTTGGAACCTTTTGGAGTTTTTATACAAAAGAAAATTTTATACATTTTTATATACTAATAAAAAATTTTAAACCTAAACTCTCAAATCTAAACTGGTTAAAATTTATAATTGATCACACTAAAATTTTCTTACCTAAATGAATCAAATGCGAACCAAATCTCTATTGTATTTAAATAAGTTAAATTTTATATATTTTGAGAGTGGTTTAAAAATTTTACTCAAATTTATTTGCTAATGACCAATCTTTTGAGTTTTTTTTAATTCAGTATCCAACCTTTAAAAGTTCTAAATTTAGTAACCAATCTTCTAAAACTTATTCAGTTTAGATATTTCATTATTTTTTTATTAACATAACTAATGAAACCTGACACGTGAACACCCACGTGACAAAATACACATATGTGAATGGCCACATGCACAATCCAAACACTAAGCAACCTTTAAAAATTATCAATAAAATGATCAACTTTTTAAAAGTTTTCAATTTAGTATCCCATCTTTAACAAGTAATTGGATAAACTTTTCCTACATTCATAGCAAATAACATTAGAAGATTTCTTCTTGAAGTCATACTTACCTTGCTCTCTTCTTTTGGAT
>JAOXYD010027539.1:0-14298 GCA_028565735.1 Pinacopodium congolense | reverse complement strand
CATAAACTCAAACCATTAGTGATTAAGCATGTTTTGTTATCATCAAAACCAAGATTGGAACTTCCCTTGGTTTAACATTCTCTATTCTTAAAATGGTATGTTGTCCAAGTTCTTTATGGATAAATCAAGGAGACCCCCTCTTACTTTATCTTTTCTATCACTTGTATGGAGGATCTTTCTCAAATCATTGTCACTTCACCTCTAATAACCAAGTCCTCAAATTTTACTTGAGATGCTCAAGACTCAAGCTTTCCCATCTTTTGTTTGCAAATGATCTTCTCCTATTTTTTTCTGGTTGATATTTACTCTATAAAGGCGTTATTTGAAGGCCTGAAGCTTTTTTCAAACTTTTCTAGTCTTGGTATTAATTTCTTTAAATGTTAGAAGTTCTTGTCCAATTCCAACAGAGACTAAGAGAGAGATTTTATAAGGATTATAGGAATCTAAATAGGGAAACTTCCTATTGAATTCATTAGTGTCTCTTTTTTCACGAGCAAACTTACCAAGAGAAATTATGAACCTCTATTATAGAAAATTGAGACTAAAGTGAGTTCATAGAAAAATAGGTTCTTTTCTTATGTAGAATGATTGCAACTAATCATTTTTATCCTATCAAGTTTCCAAGTATACTAATCTACCAATTTTTTAATGCCTTCTTCTACCATAAAGGAAATAGAGAGTAAAATTAGGAATTTCCATTGGTTATGAACTATAAGTTTTTAGCATAGTTCCAAGGCTTAATGGCATTATTTGTATAAATCTAAGAAAGAAGGTATGCTTGGAATAAAACATCTTAAAACCTAGGACAAGGTGTTACTAGGAAAGAGAATTTGGATTCTCTTTAATGATATAGAAGATATTTAGATTAAATGGGATTATAGTGCCATTCTAAAAAGGAAAATTTTTGGAATACAAAAGTAAAAAAGGAATTTTTTTTTCAAGTGATACTCTTAAAAAACAATTCAAGATAAAAGTGGGGAATAGGCAATCAACTTCTCTTGGGTAGGATCCTTGGCACTCTTATGGCGCTCTTAAAGAGAGTTTTCATAACTCTGTGACAAATAAACAACTCAGATATTCGAATGAGATCAAGAGTTTCATCTATAATTAGAGATAACAACTTGTTCTGCTCTATAACCAATAATGAAATCATCCAAGCTCTTTTATTAAATCACCCTCCCTATCCTTAAAATCTATCCAAGGAGGACAAATTGGAATTGTTAAAATTTGCTTTAATAAATTATGTAAACACCTTTGCTTATAACTGTCTAAGACCCCCCTCTCTCAACTCAACTTTGGTCAAAACTAATATGGAATAAAAATGTTATCTTTAGACACAAATGTATTCTATAATTGGCTATTAGGAATAAGCTCCCAAAAGGATACAAACTTTCCTATCTTAATACCCTATCAATCATGTTCTCTTCACTTATTGAACCCTGAAAATCACCCCCACCTTTTTTCCAAATGCAGATATTCTAGCATTATTAGGCATGCTACATTAAATCACTTCTAAATAAACCCTATACATAATCCCTCATTCCTTCAACCTATCCTTAGTTGGTTCCCAAACCCCTAAAACTAAAGAACCTCAAACCTATAACTACTCAAGATTGTCCTCCCCACACGTGTTGACATTTTGTGGCAGGAAAGAAATAACCAAAAATTTGAAGACTCTCCCATGGACCCCCAAAGCAACATCTCCAAAGCAGTCTCTCTTTTTTTAAAAAAAAAATTTATATAAGAGTTAGTTAGTTTGATTATCCTATGTATTTTCATACTAACTTCTTTTTTATAGGTCTTAGAGGCTAAATTTTACATGTAGAGGGTTTTGGAAAAAGACACAAGCAAAAGGAAAACAGATTTAATCTCAAAGGAAGAGAATCGGAAGAGATCAAACTGAACTAATAGAGCCAATGAAAATAGGATTAAGATTCTTGAGGAATAGAGTTATCAATATCCCTATGGTAGGGTAGACTAGCAAAAGATCAAGAAGGAGCTTAAATAAGAAAGGAAGCAAAAAGGATTTAATAAAAGAAGAAGATCATGAATTAGAGAATCCTTTTGTCACTAAATGGAACAGAAGAAGAAATATTGCAAGAAGATCTAACTCAATGATATTTTTTTCTCTAGTTAAGAATGAAGCTACCCTCTTCCCCACCTCTTCTTTAGAAGATTCAGCATTGAAGAGGATCAAAAACTATAAACAGTAAAGATTACTAAAGGAAGGAAACATGAATTCAAACTCATTAAGCAACCTTGAATCAAAGCTATCACTGAACTCTCTATCAATTGAAATAACATATGACAAGATGTTTTTTTGAAGAAATAGAGGATTTCATCAATTTTATCAAGGAAACATGCAAACTATAAAAGAATTGAGTAAAAGAAGAGAAGGAAGAAGAAGGAATCCAAAGAAACAGTCCAAAGACCACCATTAATGATAAAAAAAAATAACCTACTTCATATAGTTTGTGTTGTATTTGATTCCAAGTCAGGTCCCTATTATCTTCTTTATATTTTTTTTTATGTCAAAAAACATCTAACTACCATTCCTAGTTTACTATTCTTTTGCTGAACTGAGGCTATTAATTGCGTAAAGCGAAAAAATACCTTTTCATTTTGATGTATATAACTACCTCTTTCATCAAGCACATGTTTCTTTTATTTTCTTAAGTTCTTATATGCATGTCTAATGAGATAGACGAGTTTTAACCCAATGTTTTAAATACTAGTATCAGTACGCTTCAGAATGGTATTGTATAAATACCAATACACATATCAACAAACTTTTTGAATTTCTAAAATAGTTCCTAATTTTTGTAAAATCTACAAAATGATCTATGTATATATTATATATCCCCCTATAAATATAATTGTAACTTGCTTCAAACATTCAACCAATATAATAAATTTAATACAATTTTCATTTAATATTCATACTCATTCATATAAATTTCCACGTATTTCTCAAATAAATTACAACATAAATTAATATAAATAAAAAAATAAACATCAAACCATCATAACTTAATATTAATACATTAAAACATCATGAAATAATAACATTATACAACAAATAAATATTTTCTTTACTCACATTAATACTAGTTTTCATCTATTTTTCAAATAAATATCACCATAAATTAATAAAACAAAAATAATGGAACATCAACCATATTATTGAATATCGATAAAGTAAAACATCATTAAGTAATAACCTCTAATCATGAAACTATAATCAACTGTATTCAAACATCATTCAATAAAAATAATACATAGAATAGTAAATGCTACAACTAATATCACTATCTAACAAAGGAACTTCCCCATACTTAAACCTTTGCTTGTACTTAAGCAAAATCAAATACGACCAATCAATTTTATCAATTCATTTTCATAAAGATCAAAGCCTGCAATCCCACAAACTTTAGCCAACTTAAGTATCAAGCTGATACATATATCATGACTACTTTTCATTAGTGTGCATAAGCAAACTCAATTTATGAAACCGTCGCTCAAAGATAAGTATAAATGCAAAATGAATCTTCCTCACAATTTCACTCATTTCTCTCAAGTGTATTCGCGTTAGTGTTTCGCTCAAATTTCCTATCAGAAACCACACTATCATAGGCTTGCCAATACACCAACTCTTCTCCACAGTGATTACATGTTAAAATAGATCAAAAAGACTTTGTTTCGGGTTGTAATGTGGCTAGAGTCAAGGTGGATCAAAAGCGTTAAAGGGTTAATCACAAGTATTTATAAAGTACTAAGTGCACAAAGGGATGACAAAGATAAAGTTCTGAGATATAAAAATGAATAACACTACTACTCTACACTTATTGATGCTACTAATTGTTATTTCTTTTTCTTTTCTTTCTTTTTATCTCTTTTTTTCTTTTCTTCTTTTTCTTTTATTTTTTTTATTTTTTTATTTTAAAAAAATAATAAACAAAATAATAAAAAAAATAGTAGTTAAATGAAATGTGCTCAAATAGTAGCAGTATCGCTAAACTCATTTTAGAAAAAAAAAGCCAACAATCCCAAACTAATGCATCACTTAGTACTATACTAAACTTGTGAGTGGATAAGCTAATGGGGTTTTAGGTTTTAAAATGAGGTGTTCAAGAAATAAAGAAAAGGTTAAGGCTCAACGAGATAGCAAGATATAATAAAAGATAGGTCATTTAAGCCAAAGGTTAACATAAAAAGGGCCTTAATCATCTTTATTAAGCATGCATCCAATAGACTCACTCCTGTTCAAAGCAAGTTCTGAAGGTAATAATCTAAGGAATCATCACACATACAAAGAAATGAAATGACTATAGATAGAGTCATATAGGCTCAATTCTCACATTGGCTCAAATGAAAATTCATTATGCATCTCTACACTACCCCATTGCTCAAATATCAACTTTTGAGTAAGCTTATATAACCAACTACTTTTCATCATTCAACATTGTTCACTCTTTACTCAAGTAGCCTAATCCGAGTTCAAGCATGCATTCAATCTCATTCCAAATAGCATGATAAAATCTCATAGCAACACATATCAAAATGATTAAAGTGTGGTTCCATTGCTTACACAAAACAACACCTTAATATGCTTAAACATTCATCCTAAATAGAAAAATGCAAACAATGCAAACACAAATGCACAAATGCATGGATTACCTCGTCACAATTGAACAACACATTGTCCTCAATGTGGAAAGTAGAACGTCAAAACTCAACAAACACACATAAAAAATAAAACATAAAAAGATTAAAGGTTAGAAGGGCTTATGGTGGTGTTCATTATTCCAAGGTGGAGAAAATCTTCTTTCTTTAGTCCTCTAACAAGCTATGATGCATAATAAACCTTCAAGCTTCACACAATCATTAGGTCACCTAAAAATCAAGAGATCAAGAGGGAAAACAAGCTAAAGATCAAAATAACTAAAAAAAAAAGCAAAAACAAAACCAATTAAAGAAAAAATACACTAAACACAAAGACAAGCAAATGAAAGATAAACATGCTAAGTTAAGGTCATTAGCTTGACCATGATCAATTCATTCAATCAAAAGGTTAAAAGGGAAGAAACTACTCCCTTTTGTCTTGAAGAAAAGTTTCCAAGATACAACTTGCCATGATGTCCAAAAGTCTTAAACATTATTGTCTTGAAGCCTTTCACTCTAACCTCCCCATGGTTGCAAATGAGAGCCACCTCAGATGGTCTTCTCCCTGTAGATTTGAGTTGACAAGGAATCAACTTTAACTTTGCTCTAATCTTCTTCTTTCTCACCTTAACTACCCTCTTCTCAGATTCCAAGGTTGAATTGCTATAAATAATCATAGGTAGTGTTTCTTCTTCACTTAAGGAGGCATGTCTCAAGTTTGGAAGTAAGGATTGTAATTTAAGTATTGGTGGTCTCACAAAGGAAAATAAAGTCAACGCATTTGTTTTTCCTAAACGTTTTTTCTTCAACCGCTCACCCAACTCCTCCTTATTCCTCACTCCTTCATCATCTTTCAAATTTTCCTTTCCCTCATGCTTTATCTCTTTCTTCTTCTCATACTCATCAATCATATCTAACTTCATACAAGCATTTCTTTTCTCTGAATTCTTTAACTTCTTGCCTATATTAACTACTATTCGTTCATCACCAATACGAAGGATTAATATTCCTTATGGACATCAATCAAAGCTTTACCAATGTTCATAAAATGTCTACCAAGGATTAATAGGCAACTCTTATCTTCTTTAAAATCAAGCACCACAAAATTAACAAGAATAAAGAACTTGTCTACTTTGGCGAGCATATCTTCCACCAATCCTACCGGCTTCCTTATTATTTGATCCACCAGTTATATGAGCATGGAAGTCAACTTCACCTTGCCTAACCCAGATTTCCTGAAAACAGATAAAGGCATGAAGTTAATACTTGCTCCTAAATCATATAAACATGCAGGAAATTCCAAGTTACCAATAGTACAAAGGATAGTGAAACTCCCTAAATCTTGCATCTTGGATGGCATATGGCTAGGGATGAGTCAGCTACAACTCCCTGTCAATTCCATTGTTTGATTATCATCCCAAGTTCGCTTATTGGTTAGTATATCCGATAGAAATTTAGCATACTTGGGCATATTCAGTATGGCGTCCAAATGTGACAACTTCTTCACCTTCTCAAAAAACTTAGAAACTTGTGCAGCTGTTGAATTCTATTAGAGCCTTTATGAATAGGGGATTCTTGGCTTATACAGTGGTGGTTGGATGTAGGGCTTCTCCTCATGCTACTTTTCCTTTCTAGTTTGACTATTATCTCTTGCATCCTCAACCTTCTCACTTGACTCCTCGATTTCCTCTATAGTTACAACTCTGATGGCCTTCACTTGCTCCCTTGTATTGGACACCGTATTGCTGGGTAGGCCACCTGCATTTCTAAAAGATAAAGCATTAGCAAGTTGATATACTTGTACCTCTAAGTTATGGATGGATTAGGCATGGTTCTTCACAGTCTGATCAAACTTTGCCTCCATCCTCTTTTCACTTTCCTCCTGGCTCGAAAACATCCTCTTTTGGTTCTCTTCTTGATTTCCCAATTTGGACCCAAGACATCCATTAACTTGTCCATTTTTCTCTCCTAAGATCCAAGTCGATCTTGCTGAAATCCAGGAGGTCCTTGCGGTCTTACTTAGCCACATGCATTGTTAGTACTTCAAGAGAAATTGGGATGGTTCTTCCACCTAGGATTGTAAGTGTTAGAGTACGGGTTGTTACCTCTTTATTACTGGCCCACAAAATTTACCTACTCAGTGCTACCAACTCCTAATAAGAAACATCCTACTGTATCATGGTTATCTTGTCCACAAAGCTCGCAGTGAAGTTGCATGGCCTTCACTGTGGATGGAGATGCCCATTGTATATTACTTAATTGCCTGGTGACTGCAATATTTCGTGCTTGCAAAGCTGTCACTGAGTCAATTGGTATCATCCCTTTATGCACCTTTGGCCCTGGTCTACTCTTCTCCTTGGCCCATATACAACTATTGGTTGCCAGCTCCTTCAAAAGATCATGAGCTACATTAATAGTTTTCTTCATCAAAGAACCACCAATAGTTGCATTAATGGCCCCTTTTGTAGTTTGATTAACCCCATTGTAGAATGTCTATAAAAGGAACTCTCTTGGAAGATTGTGGTGGGGGCAACTCCTCTGTAACTTTTTAAACCTCTCCCAGGATTCATACAATGATTTCCCATCACTCTGTTGAAATTTTGTCATTTCTTTGATGATCTTGATCGTCTTAGTCAAAGGGAAGTACTTAGCTAGGAATGCTTAGGCTAGCTACTCTTAAGTGGTGATCTAACCTAAACTAAGTGAGTTATACCATGCCTTTGCTCTATCCCTCAGACTGAATGGAAATAATCTTAGCCTCATAGCATCATTAGACTTTCCATTGAACCTAAATGTGTCACAGATCTAAAAAAAATTAGCGAGGTGAGCATTGGGATCTTCTTTTGATAACCCATAGAACTAAACACTGCTATGAAGTATGTTTAGGAGTGCATGCTTGATCTCAAAGTTGTTGGCTTAAACAGTAGGCCTTATAACTCCTTAAGGACTTAACCCTGGCCTCATGAAATCCATCAAAGTCCTCTTAGCTCCTCTTTGCTCTCCTTCTTCTGCCATATTCCTTTGTATATTTTCTTAGCAATACGCTCTTATCAACTCTCGTTCATGCCTTGTTATATCTGACATCTCTTTGTCACCGAATTCGGAGGACCTTCACGTGCTCCTTGTGTTCACGCACCTGCAAATACACAAGGAAAAGTATCAAAAACTCTCAAATCAAAGTTAACCAAACTAAACAAGATGTTAAACAAACAATCTCCAACAACGGCACCAAAAACTTGTTTGATGAATTTTGAAAAACTATCTAGCTTGTTTTACGCTCAAAATCGCAAGTATACGGGTCGTACTTGTAGTTAAAAGTGGATATCGATCCCACAAAGATTATAATTAGTCACCACTAAATTTAGGTTAGAATTTTTTCAGGAAACCAATTCAAGTAAATAAAATATAAATAAATAAATAAAATGAAAAAATTGGAAGGAATAACAAGCAACATAACCAATCGCTAACACTGCACACTAAAATTCGGAGAAAATTAAGATTCAATAATAGGACTTGTTGTTATCCCTATTTGTTTCCCTTTAATTTAATTGATCTAATTTATATTTGGCCCAAGATTTTTTAATATTTTAAGTACCCTCATTCAAGGTGCAACTAAATGTCACAAGTTAAATAAATTAGGATTAACTTTAGGATCTCTCGATATGCAAAGCCTTCCTAAATATTCATCTAGATATGAAACTATCCTATAGGCAGTTATCGCCTGCAACTTAATATAAAAAGAAACCAACTTCCTAATGTAGTAGTGGAAAGTTGGGATCGTTCCCACAAGGAATTTAGACGTTAGTAGTTACACAATAAAAAGCAGGGGTTTAAGTTGGGAATTAAATAGAATTTAAATAAAAAAATTTAAATTGAAAAATAGCTAATAATAAAACAATGAGAATTTGACAAATAATAGGAATAAATCTTAGTTTTCGGACTCCTTTGTTATTGAACTTGCATTGATCATCGACACTAAAAATAATAAATTTATTAATTAAGCATTCGTCGTGGTAATTTTATTTACGTATTTTCTCTTATGTTTAATTAACTGAAAAGTGTATTCGCCTTAACCCTTATTAATTAATAACTTGGATACGATCTCAAATTTAATTAATCAATAGCTGTACAAATCAAGAAAATCGATGAACTAGACAACATATATACGATGTATATTTAGCCTAGAAAATTATTTTTCCTAGAATGAAGTCCCTAACGTAGTAGACAAAAATCCTAGTCGCTACTTTTGATTAAAAGAATTGAACGTTGACCTGTTTAATCTAGTAATTGATTGAAATAAAATCTCAAACTAGTTGCGCACCTAGCTGTAAAATCAAACAACCAAAGAATAACCTAAAAAAATAATTAATACTTGACCAATATATCGATTCAAAAAAATAACCAAGGTCTCACAATATTTATAGTTCAATAACTAGGATCAATAAACCAAGAAATAAAAAGTTAGTTACCTAACATAACAAAAATCCTCCTAGCTAATTTTTTTCTTGATGTTCTGCGTTCTTGCATCTTTTCTTTGTTACTGAAGCCAAGTTCCACCTCTCTTCGAAAACAAACCGAAAAGACTCTTCCCTTTTTTCTGTAGCTAAAACCAGCCCTTTTGACTTGAACGTCTTTTTTTTTTGTGTGGCTCTCCTCTTGTTGTTATAGATGTCTCTTTCTTTATTAGGTTCTTTGTGCAGCCCTCTTTCCCAGTGATTCACATTTCTTTTTCTCCTTTTCTTAGTAGCAGAATCACTTTATTTAAACTTCATGATGCAGGTCTCTTCTTTTAGACTTCTTGGTAGCCCACTCTCTTGGTCTTTAGGTAGCCCACAATTTCTTCTTTTGGAGCCTACAAGACAACAAATATCTGTAGCCCAAATTTCCTTCTTCTGGTCAGATAGGCCCCCATTATAATTGATTTTTCAGCCATCAAATAAAAGGCCAAAGCCAAAAATTCTATAACTAACTGTCATATAGGTATCACTGCACGAGGCCATGTCTAGCAATGTCTAACCCCCCTAATTTAGCTTTTCTTGATCAAAAAATTCTTCAATTATTGACACTTGAATAAAAACTACACCCTGATATAAAACAAGACTAAATTCAATTAATTATAGCTTCAAACCTCAAAAATAAAGAAATAAAGCACTCAAAAAGACATAAAATATAGACATTAACAGCAGTATATCAATTTATTGAAATCTCTTCCTAATAAATTAATAACTTGTTGTCTATGGGTTTATTAAACGCCAACTCTCGTTGTATATTTAACACAAATTACCCAACTCACTCTCTCGATTTGTTGTAAGATTTAATCTCAGTAGACAATACAAATATTCATAACATTAAATCAACAACAAAAGGTTCACAAATAATTCAAACAACAAATCCTAAAAATATTTCAGCCACTCATAATAGAAATAAGTTCAATCATATTTATATTCTCCAAAATAGAAAATATAATAAAAAATAAAATAAAAAATTAAGGTAAAATAAATCTGGAAAAATAATGGAGTTTGAAAAAACTCTTGAAGTTTAAAGCTTGAATCTCTAACTTGATGCTTGTGTTTTGGCTTAGAGAGTAAGACTATGTGATTTTCTTTCTATGCAGCGCTCTCTCATCTCTTGTTCCAATCTGTGGTTGCACTTCTTTTCCTTTCAGTCAAATTCTCTAACTTAGTGTGCCTGCTCAATTCTTATGTGTGCCAAATCTCCTTCTTTTTGCTGGGGCTATGCATTTTGTTTTTAATTTGCAGCTTACAGATGTCTCCCACGTCCATTTGGGTGTACTTCAATAGCTTGGTCTTTAGTCCACGTGGAAACAACTCTCGCCAGCAGCCTTGGGTCTTAGTCATTGGTCCTAGCCTATTCGGGTTCTCTTCATTGCCTTACATTTGGTCTCGATGTAGAGGGGTTGTCTCAAGCAGAAATAACTCTTTGGACTTGGTCTTGGTATAATGGATGTGTAGCTTGGTAAAAAGATTGACTTCGTGTTTAGTGAACTAAAGCTCTTTCATGAGCAACATGAAAAAGGCATTTAACCCTTGTAATTCATGCCTCATTTTGTGTGAATTTCCTAGTTTTACAAGATTTAAAACTTAGTTCTTACTTCACTTGTTTCATTCATCTGAATTTCATGTTTCTTTTTTTCTTTTTTTTTTCATTTCACTTTCTTCCAACTTCAAATTTCAACTTCAATTTACCCTACACAATAAATAAATACACCAATAAGATCCAATTCTAACCTAAAATTAATAATTAAATAATAACTCCAATTCATTTCACTTTTTTCATTTTGTGAATGAACTCGAATGTTCTTCAATTTCTTTCATATCTACCCGTATTCACACACGAATTCAAAATACGAATTACAAACTTTTGTACGTCTAGAACATTATTACTAAATTGGTTCCACCAAGCAACTATAAGATTAAAAAGAATAATCTCATAAATAAAATGAAAAATGATTAATTGTAAACAAGCAACAAAAGTAAATAAATATATACCTAGATTAAGTTTCTCTCTTTATTGTACTGCTAAAGGCATTCCAAAATCACTGACACTCACTTTATATGCCACTATCTGTGAGTTGAGGAGGTCTTACATCATCTCATGGCCAATCATAGTAATGATGGTGATCAGCATCCCCCTATTAACATCAACTCTCTTCTCATAATTGTACTTGGAGTAGATGCTTATATTGAGGAATGTCACAATAGCAACCAAAAGTTAGTACAATTGGTTTTCCTATTAATCAATGACAAATAGGAAAGGCATGTACAAAGAAGGTTTATTTTTCAAGTTGGCCTTTATAGATTCCTTCGCCCTCTCCACAGCATCATAAAAATATTTCATCATGGGCTTATCATCACTATCCTCTAAGCTAAGCACTCTAACCAAGGGCTCATAAACTAATAGTTGGTCAAAGCTCCCTATCCTTAATAATAATGGAAGCAACCTTCAATCCGGCATTAGACTTGACATGCTGAGAAGCTACCCACCTATCACTAGAACAGTATCAGCTGACAATTTTTCATTCCTTTTTTGGTATTATAAGTCCTCACATTATCTTATTAGTAGGTGGCATAACAAGACATGTAAACTGGTGAGGTGGGATTTTTGCAGCTGTTCTTTTTCATGCTTTTTTTTTAAATGATGTTTTGGTGGGGAATGTTGTGAAATATATTAAGGCTTAGGACATTATTCAATTTTTTGCATTCAAGTTCTGGTTTTTATTATGGAAAAAGGAAAATCATATCCTGCATTGTTGTTGTTGACTCAAAATCCAGGCAAGTTCTGCAGTTCTGCAGTTATATCAGTAGTAGGTGGCTTTTATGTGTTGTTTTCTGTTGTGATCATTTATCAGTAATATAAATTGATTGCCATATATTTGCATTATAACATCTGATATTGACTTGAGGGGATCATAAATTGAAGTAATAGAAGTTATGGGGTTAATAAACAATACGGTATAAATGCATCAGTTTCTTGAGTGGGATTGTTTTTCTAAGTGAACCATTCTTGCTTCCATGGTATGTAACAGATTCCAACATGTGGAATTTGGAATTTTGGTGAAAGTTTGAATGCTTTCGACTCAGGGCGAGGGGGGTCCTGATGACACATTGATTTATGCATTTGATACAAGAAACTTTAACCTTTTCAATTCAGGCAATGAATGTGTATTAAGCATTTGTGAAATGCTTACAGGCAAGAGGAAATCAAAGTATAAAGGGAGAGAGAACCACAACCATTGGTAGAAGAATTGTTAGAGAGGAACTTGCATCATCTTCTGAGGATTCAAACCTTATTGATTACCATCCATGCAACTATTTTAGGCTTGCTAAACTTGCATTTCTCAAGTGCTTTGGCTTCGATCACATATCGGATAATTCGTCTCACTCGGAGCAGAGGACACAGAGATAACGTATGTATTTATGCATTTTAACTTCCGCTTGTTTTACTTAACCAGCTAGTGTGGATCTGTCAAATTTCTAACTATCAGATGTCCTGATGCAGGAAGCTTGTGATCCCAGAAAGGAAGATGGTGATATGGAACATATAAAGTCTACAGTCACTCAAAATTGGAAGCAATAGACCTGCAAAACCAGCCTCAGACTTGGGCAAATCTAAGTTCCAGGTTACAGAAGATTAGCAGAATAGTTCTGATAAAGAAAAAGCAGTTGAATTAAATCCTGGCAGAGTTTTAACCTTCTCAATTTAGCCACCCCTTTTCTGGTATTGATCTTCCAAAATCTAAAGGGCAATATCAGATCTTTGTTAATCAGTAACAGAAGCAGAAAAGTTGGTTCTGCATAAATGAATCTCATGTGGTATAGTGTGTGGAATGAGAATTCTTTTTCATGTTACTGTGTATCTATAGCAGAAAAGTTCCCTTCATTCTTTATTGTAAGGAAAATTTATGACAAAGGTCCCTTCATTCTTTATTGTAAGTAAAACTTATAATCCCAATTACTGTATGTGAAACTCGAGGCTTTTTGCCTGTGTATTTGAGTTAAATGAGAGTTAAGGAAATGATGTCTTTAGGTATTATTTCTATTGTTTCTGACTTGAATTAGTTTGACTTATAAAAAATTAATCCATAGTTTATACTTTGAAATTTAAGTATGAATTCAGACTTTAAATAACATAAAGGTCTATTTATAAGTTTTTAGACCACATTGTCGACCTTCCAATGTGAGTATGAACATTTTTTTGGATAATATAGTGGGTTTATAACTTTTTTTGTTGTAGCAATCTATGACTTCAAGTGTGGATTTATGTTCATTAATTCTTAATGCTCACAAATAAAATTTTAAATTTATACTTTTTTATTATAGAAATGATGAAATTTAATTTTCAAAATATTATAGACTAATTTGTACATATAAAAGAATTATCACAAAAGTGTCTCAAAAGTATTAATATTACAATGATTAGAAAATTAATTTTGCAATTATTTGCATAACCAATTGCTATATTTATACAGTCCGAACTATATAACTCAAATCACAAAAGTCTAAACTTTTAAAAAGTTTGGAGCTCAAATATGAACTTTTTATGAAAGAAAAAAAAGGTTAAATTTACTTAAAATTCATTTGGTCAATTATCATTTAAATCTATGAGATTTCAAATTTTTTAAATAGACTTTTAGAAATAATTATCATTATCTTGTATTCTATCCCACGTAAACTAATGAAATTTCATCTGAACCTGCCTATAAGGTGCATCCTTAATAGCTTATTCTTATTACATAACAACTCGTTCTTTCAGTTTGTAAAACTATGTTTTTTGATAATTTATTGTTTCGTATTTAATTTGAATTTTCTGTTTTTTTAAATACATAAATAAAAAAGATAAAAATTAAAAATACACAAAATTTAATGAAAAATAAAAAATAAAAAATAAAAAATAAAAAATAAACTAAACAAATTCTAAACATGTTTAGTATCACTTCTTATTTCTATTTTTTATTTTTATTTTTTATATGCATATTGATTTCTGTGTTATTTGTATTGATTTTTGTGTTATTTTTTAAAATTCTGTACTGTATTAATATGTTATTTTTTTCAGTTTCTATACTATTTTTATTAATTTTTATATTTATAAAAATAATAAACGAAAATCGAAAACTAC